>JADRCH010000173.1:5038263-5081127 GCA_019843965.1 Rhynchomys soricoides
ATGGCAGTCAGGAAAGCCAGCGTTTACACAGGTAAAAAGCAACGAGCCTCTTTCAAGTTGGAACACGCAAAGCCCTCTCATGCAACTGATCTTTAAAATCCTCCACTTGCAGGAACCCTGGAGGACCCAAGGTCAATCTACTTCGACAAGTTGGGTCATGTGATGATGGAAAATGACCCCCACTCCATGACCTAGGAGGCCTTCATATGAATTTTCTGTGTAGCCCTGGCATTCGTGACCTGAGGTCTTACAAGCTAAAATATATATATATATATATTTCTAGGCACTGACCCTGATACCCATGAAGTCTTTGACCACAATGCCCCCCTCCCTCCCTATTCTTCCCCTCTCCGACCCTAACATACACCCACAAACTTCTTTTCTTGCTGTGAGCCATTGTAGAAATAAATCTTAGAAAACCACTCAGAAGGGAGAACAGAGTATGACATGCTCATTTTGGTTGGTTCAGAGTTTCAGACTGAGGCAAGGGCAGAAACACAAAGAGCCTCAGCAGTGCACATTGCTTATACACTTGAGGCTGCTATGATGTGACTAAAAAATAGGTCCAAAGTATAGAGAGACTCTGCTCATCAGCTAGCTCTCTGTTCATCAGTTGAAACCAGGGCACCATCCCCACAGGAATGTCCTTTATTTTTTTAATTAGAGAAATTACATGTACCACATGAAGATAGGAGAAGGAGATGTTGCATCTTGACCCACCAAGTCTTCTCCTTGACCCCACCAAGGAGACCTCTGGCCACCCAGCTTCTCCATAACTCAACCTAGACCCTTCCCTCTCTCTCCACAATGCCTGTCTTTCCCATCTTTCCCCACAATGCCTGGTGTCTGTTCCCTTCACAAATCACTTTTTCCATCATCCTGGTCCCATTAGCACTGTCTCCCACCCACTCTGACCAAGGATCTCTGAAGACTCCACATGCCCCTTGTTCTTCCTTTGTTCACACCTCCTTTGTTCCTTATAGCATGGGGGGGGGGAGAATACCACCCCTCAGAGCAGTCTATTTTTCATTCACCACTGAATGCCCACACCCTGACCCTCCTCACAGACCTGAAATAACAGATCTGTAGTCTTCACCAGGATGTTATTCCCCGTGCACCTGAAATCACTCATGTTTCCAGATGAATGTCACATCCTACTTGGAGGTATTATTTAGCTCTACAGATCCTAGGATCTGAAAGTGTCCCTAAAGTCCACATGTTATAAACTTAATCCCCTATGGATGGCTCTGTTAATAGGTGACTATACCACAAGGGATGTATAATTTGTATCATTATCACAGGCATGAGTCAGTTATCACAAGACTGTTCTTGGTACTAAAGTGATTCTGATACATACCACCCCTTGCTTTTTCTTACACAGGTATATACTTTACTCTTCTGCTTTCACTCATGACACAGCCTGAAGGCCCTTACCAGAAGCAAATTCCTCAATCTTGGACTTCCTTGGTTTTGAAAAAGAAATCTCCTTTATTATAAAATAACCAGTGTCCTTGGGTGTTCTGCTACAGAAGACTAACAGTCTAAGTAGATTCTTCCCCCGTTAGTCTAAGAACACCTTGTTGGTTTTCATACCACATGTCATGATTTTTATTAGGAATTTGATTATTAGAAATGTTTTCCACCCTCTAGACTAGTGGTTCTCAACTTTTCTAATGCTGTGACCTTTAACACAGTTCCTCGTGTGGTGGTGACCCCCAACCATAAAATTATTTTCATTTCTACTTCATAACTGTAATTTTGCTACTGTTTTGAATCGTAATATAAAAATCTGATATGCAGGATATATGATATGCTACCCTCATGGGGTCACAACTCACAGGTTGAGAACCGCTGTTCTAGACTATGAATGTTCTACAGACTGAGGCCTTACACCTGTCCTATGATTAACCCATCTGGTAACACAGTGCCTAACTCATAAAAACTATAATACTACCCATCGAGTGTTTCTTATGTACCAAGCAACAGAGAGGTGCCCTGCACCTTAACTTGTGTGCTTAGACTCCTCACAAAAGCCCAGTGGCAAAGTGTTGTTTTGGGTCCCATCTTCAAGGTGAGCAAACTGAATTCAGTACTGTGTCCAAGATGTTCCCTAGTACCAAATGTTTGAGGTGTGATCTGAAGCCATGAAGCTTGGTTTCAGGTCCCGCACTCCTGGGGATACACTACAGAGCTTCCTGTGGTACTGACTGATAAGCTCTGTGCAGTACATTCAGCACAATAAGGGAACACTGCTATGCACCATATCTCACATGCAAATATTGTACTGACTGGTTTTGTGTCAACTTGACACAAGCTGGAGTTATCAAAGAGAAAGGAGCCTCAGTTGAGAAAATGCGATCCAGCTATAAGGCATTTTCTCAATTAGTCATCAAGGCGAGAGGGCCTCTTGTGGGTGGTACCATCCCTGGGCTGATAGTCTTGGGCCCTATAAGAGAGCAAGCTGAGCAAAGCCAGGGTAAGCAAGCCAGTAAGAAGCATCCCTTCCTGACCCCTGCATCAGCTCCTGTTTCCTGACCTGCTTGAGTTCCAGTCCTGACTTCCTATGTATGGCTTTGACTTCCACTATTTTTTCTTGCCCTGTAAAGCATAAAGGTTTTAATGGTGGCGTTTCATCTCACCAGCTGAATCTATTTAATCACTCCTTGATTTCATTTTAGCATTTCTATCTTTCAATTTATTGCTATTTTAGATGGTGCTATACAGCCTTACACATAAATACTGTGCGATGCTGTCTGATAGATTCTGTGAGGAATTCAACTACACAAATTTCAAGGATTTGGACATGCATTGACAAACCATCCCCCTAAAAGAATATTGGCAAGAGCTCATTTTCCCTGCTGCTGTGCCAATGAGACTGCTTACCTTAACAGAACTGGGGGTGTGAGTGAACCCCAAACTGCCTGTAGATAGGGATCTGTGGCACTTGGGGGATATCTCCAAGTTTAGCTCTCAACTGAGATAATACTCAAATCGACTTATTTTTCCATGATAAATTGGTTGGAGGAAATAATAGCTGATGGCCCGAATCTGAACCGTCTCCCATAGGTCCTTGTCTTAAAGTCTAGATTCCTTGCCCATGACGCTCTTTTAGGAGGTCCTAGAAACTTCAGAGGGAGGAACTGATACCCGGTCCATGACCCCTTCCTGTCTCTGTCAGCCCGCCCACTCCTGGCTTCCTGTCTACCAGGAAGTGAATCGCTCTCTTTCCCCACCCATTCTTACCACCATGATGTTTTTGCTTAAGCACCCAAGGCCAAGCAACCATGAACTAAATCCTCTAAAAGCAAGTGTCAAGATAAATCTTCTCCCCTTTTAGCCTATAAAGTACTTCATTACAGCTACAAAAATAAAAATAAAATAAAATAACCTTTGCAACATAAACTTTAAATAGATCCCAAGAACTGACCATACCCCAGTCCTTGAAGGATGTTAATATCATTTAAAATGATAAGTACTAACATTAGGGGAGGCTCTTTGTTTAACTTTAAACAAAATTTTATAAGCCAAAACCAGATCCGTTATTTTTTACTTTTCCTCTTATAACTTAAATAAAATATACATATTTATCACTTGCTTCTGGTCCAATTCTATTTCTAAAATTATGCAGTATAAAAATAGAGACTCAAATAGCAAACAAATTCTGTATGTAGGGTAGCCTACAGCAATAACACTAACAGGAAGGTGTGATTATAATATGTGGAGAATCTACTTGTTTATCTCCTGTATTTCCATTTTTCTTCAAACAACATGTGGAATGTTCCTTGATTACAGTTAAGAAACTGCTTGTTTTTATTACATTACATTCCCAGTGGACTGCAGTGAAATTTTGGTGCTGACATGACAGATAGCTCATCTCAGCATCAGATTATGAAACTATACTGAGTTTTCAGAAAGAGACCTAAATCTGATCTTTCCCAAATAAGGGACACCATATACCCACAAACAGATCAAATTAGAATATATATTCAATTGTAAGGAAAGGAAAAAGAATTAACCCAGAAAAGTTAAGAACTGGATGACTTAAAGTAAACCCAAACCAACAAAGGGGAAGCCCAGGAAAACGATGTAACTGCTAAAACTACGATGCTCTGGTAGTGAGACAGCTGTAGACGTGAAGCTTTACCATTCAGAACTACTGTCAAGGTCTGAACCATGAACATCAACCCCTTTGGATGAGTAAACATATTGAACGTGGTGCATGTGGATGTCTACAAGACAAAGAATTTTTCATCTGCGAAGTCTTGCGGTAAGGTAGTGTCTGAGGAAATACTTGATTTGGAACATGTGCAGAAGAAATGGAAAGCCTGGCTCCTCTTGATTGATATAGTGGCACCTCACTCCACCTCTGTCCCCAGATGGCAACAACCAATGATGGGTTCCGAAACTAGCATCTGGACTAGAAAAAAGACCTCCTCTCATGGTGTGAAAGAACACGTGTAGAAGACCCGGTGTCCTTCCTGTTCTCAGATGTCTGTCCATGAAAGCAGCTACAAGAAAACAACTGGAAGTGCTTCAGAAGTTAGATATCCTTCACCAGATGCTAAAATGCTAAGAAGCACTAGTGGACAGAAGTAAATCCCATAGCCATACCTGAGTCCTATATTTTTTTAAGGACAGAATGTGAAGAGCCCGAGGAATCTAGAGAAAGAAGACTGTGACTGAGGTAAGTGGGTGACTGTAACTCTGTGTTGGGGGAGGGGCCAATATGTGACCCAAGAATAGAGCCTTGGGTCATCAGGTAAAAGTGCCAGCCCAACAGCCTGAAGTCTATGCCTAGAGTCCATGGTGAACGGAGAGAAGCAGCTCCACAAAGCTGTCCTCTCACTACCATGGAAAAATAATTAACCAAAAAAGTTAAGAACCGGATGATTTAAAGCAACCAAGTCTCCCAACACCTTAGCCCTCTCTGTCACTCAAACTTAGACGTACATGTATGTTCTTTATAAATTATTCAGACTTCAATATCCTATTATAACAGTACAGAAAAACACCAAATCAGCTCCAAATTATTATTTAAGAGTAATAACATAAAAATGTTTTAAAGCATGGGAAAACTAGGGGCATGTCTTGCTTTTAAAGAAGTGGGTTCTTTTTTAAGCACCTTGTTTTAAAAGAGGAGAGGGTCAATAAAAAATAAGTAAATGTTGGAGATGAGGAATCTGGGGCTAGAGAGATGGCTCAGCAGTTAAGAGTGTATGCCGCTCTTGCTGAGGATCTGGGTTTGGTTCCCAGCACCCGTGCCAGGCACCTCACAACCACCTCTAACTCCATCCCCAGGGGCTCTCACAGCCTCTTCTGACCTCTGCCGGCTTCTACATGCACATGACACATGACACATGACATCCACTCACAATAACACACACACATACTCATCTGTAAACCGTAAGGTGAAATATTTTTTTTTTATTTTAAAAGAAAATGTAGAATTTGAGATATAGCACTTTATTTAAAAGGTTAACTCAATTCAGTGGTGACTGACTGAGTTAGTTCCTATAAAAATCAGAGCTAATAACTCTACATAAGTTAAGACAAGTGTTATTTGAAGAAAGTAACACTTGATAACTTCAGGCTTTGTTTTTATCAAAGTATGATTAAGAAAGAATCTTATTAAAGATTTACTTTGTGTGTGCACTCAAGCATGTATGCGTGTATGATGTGTGTGTGGTGCAATGCTTTTGTGTATGCATGTATGTGTGTCTACATGTGTGCATGTGTATGTACATGGGTGTGTGAATCCATGTGTTTGTCTGTCTCTGTGTGTGTGATCTGTATGCAGGCACCCTCATGATCTAGAAGAAGCAACAGATCCCCTGAAGTTACAGGTGCCTGCGACCTGCCCAACATAGCTTCTGAAAACTAAATTCTGGTCCTCTGCGTGAGAAGTATGTGTTCTTCGGACTTCTGAGAAGTATGACTTCTGAGTCATCTCTCCAGCCCCTAAATATGAATCTTAAAGATTAATTATTAACACTAGAAATGTACTTGGAAGCTTCTATATCATTTGAAGAAAAGAAAAATACAAGAAAGAGTACATCACCTCAATACAATTGAGGGAAAGGAAAAGGGAGCCCAAGAAAGGAGAACTGAGCAAGACACACAAACAGTGGGAGAAATAATTCCCAGTGCATAAGCAATCATGTGGTCGATGTGTCTAAAGCAGTCCTCCTACTGGGGTTTTGTTTTTTTAAATATGTATACATTTTAATTTATCTGCATATGCAGTGTGATCATGTGTATGTAAATGTGGGAAATGTCCAAGGCCAGAGGAGGGTATTAGGTTTTCTGGAGCTGGAGTTACAGGTGGTTGTGAGTCGCATCATATAGGTTCTGGGAACTAAGCCGGGGTCTAGAAATGCAGCCAGTGCTCATAACTTCTAGACTACCTCTCTGATCTATCCTGTTCATTTTTTTAAATCTAGTGACATACTGCTAACAAGAGACATACCTAGAACAATATCACACAGATGGATACCAATCAAGGACAAAACACATGCATGCTTCTCACATACTGTACAAAATGAAGCTGGTATTTCAACACTGCTAACAGACAAAAAGATCCAAAGTTCACAAAACATTAATACAAATAAATATAGTTTGATACATGATGAAATTAGCATGCATGGCATAACTTTATAACATGTAAGGCAGAAATAGGGAAATTTGCACAGACAAATTGATAATGATAGAGGCCAATTAGTACTAGTTAGAATGTAAATGTTTGGCACAGCAAAATTGACCAACTTGATCTGATAGAAACAAAGAGAATCACATACCACAAAAGGCTAAATCCTTTTCATGAACATGTGGAATGTCTACAAACATTGGCACAAGATCAGGATTTCAAAGATCTTGAATCACACTCATCATCCTCGGACAGTGATATCAACTAAATTAGATATCAACAAAGACAGAACAAAGCATGTGTTTGGATATATTAAAATGAACAGTTAAGTAAAATCCAAATAAGTAAGAAATTATTGCTTATTAAAATGTACAGGTGGGCTAAGCTATCATTTAAAGATAAACTTATGATGTTAAAATCAGTTACTAGGAACCAGAAAGATTTGAATGAATATTCAATTTGAGGGCCTGGAAGAATAGTAGATCTAATGAAGGGGAAAACACACATAAAATAAGATTATAATTAAAGAAGAGTCATAAAAATGGTAAAGAGTGTAGTCAAGGATTATGCTGCTTTACTAAATTTGTAGTTAGAGGTTCTTCTCCAAGGACTGTGACTTTACTAGCCCTGAAAAATTGCCTAGGTTTTCAGTGCCAGGATGGACTCTCTCTTACTGACCAGGTCTTAAGTCCAATTAGAGTGCTATCTGGAGGCATAAATCTTTTGCAACCTACTTTTAATAAGGGTTCAACTTCTCCTCTAGCCCGCCACCAGCAGAGGGAGTGGATGACAAAAGTTGTTAGCGTACAGGGGAAGTGGACCTCAATAGTCCTTTGGGGGTGAGCTCAATCGATCTTCTTTCTCTGCAGTTCAATCCTGTAACAAACACCAAATACGACCAAGCAGCTGCGGACCGGTCCTGTAGGCAGGCAGACATCAGGCAGCTATAGTTCAATCCTGAAGAAACTGCAAGACTCACCAACTGGCCTGAGGCAATGCTGTGGAAGTGGCAAGCTGCCACAGGAACCTCATGGGTAGTTCTTGGACCAAGTATCTCTCAGTGACGACATTACCACAAGTTAAGCTCAACAATGCTATGTAAACCAATACATGTGTGCTATTAGCAAAGCATAGTGAGGAGGAGCAAACCAAATCAATGCTCAATGTTCATCTCCCAATCTCTGTGGGGTCATAGTTAGACTCCTCCATCACAGGCCCTTTCACATGTCTGCTGTATCAAAACATCTTTTCACCTGTGTCTGCTTCAGGAAAACAGTCTTTTGCGTGTCAGCTTTAGCAAGACATCTTTTTCACCTGTGTGCCCCAGGAAAACATCATTAGACATAACCAACTTTCCAAAATACTAGAAGTTTCCACTTCAGCTGTCAGTCACTACCCATGGTATGCGTGGCACTGCAGAATCCTTATGGTTATCATGCCATGCCGGTTATCTATGTGATTTGTAGGTATCATAGACTGTCTGTCGCTTCCCTCTTTTGGAAGCTTGCAAGGTGCTGTTTGGTACAATGAAAGCTAATCCTGAGGGAGGAAGCTTTCATGTCAGTTCCAACTTAGGAGCCTGTAGACCTTAAGACTGAAGTGCTTGTCTTCAGCAGTAGGGTCTTATCTTCCACCTCTGGGGAGCCATCAAGGGCATAGACTGTGTGTTTTAATAGTTTCCTGAACAACTCTGACCAACAACTCACAAGTTGTCATCTCATCCCTGGGGTTGAGGATTTTTATTTGGTAGTCTTTGTGTCCTGGAGGGAGCATTGTCATCCCAGATGAGAAAATTGTATTTAAACTACATACATGTATTTATACACAGACGTATTAACGGGTTGAGTTTTTTAAGGCGGGTGGTTAATAGTGTGATTCCTTATGGCTTTCTCAGACACCCTTGCTGTTATGTTACCTTCCTCCCTCTCTTTCTGTCCTAACTACATTCTAAAGATTTGTCCCAATACTCACAAACAAATGGATTCCTCACCCCTCCTCAAGGGCAATTCTCTTTTTGGTAGAGATTTTTACAGAAAACCACAATCAATCACAATGGAGAGTTGTGGATTCCAGTCTCAATGGAAACATCTACAAGATGACTCCCGTACCTAAGGCTCAGGAAACATTACAGAACAATTATAAGAGCCAGAGGATCAAGAGGGTTTCTGTGAGATAGTCTTTCCTGGGAATGTCAGGAGCCACACCTATTAAGTCTCACCAACATGACTGTCCAAGCATGAGCTGAACATGGACAACAATAGACATACTAACATGCTAACATGGATGAGGGGAAGACTGTGAGGCTTCAACGCTACATATAAACCACAACTAAGGAAGCCTAGGATGGAGGAAACGGTTTTCCTCAGGGAAGAACACACCAAATAGGTTGTCTAATACCCGATGATCACCCCCGAAAACATACATGCAACTAACATTATATAGACTTAGCAGGTTACATTTAAGAATGTGTGTGTGTGTGTGTGTGTGTGTGTGTGTGTGTGTGTGGTGGATTTGGGAGGGTTTGGAGGGAAGGGATAGGAGAAATAATGTCATTATAATCGCAAAAAGAAAAGAAATTTTAAAAAGAAATAGCGGATAAAAATCCAAAGCTGGTTTATATGTTGTTCTAAGTATTAAATACAGGGCTAACCAATGAGATAGCTCAGCAGGTAAAAGCGTTTGCCACCCAGCCTGATGACCCGGGAGCCTGGCAAAAGAAAGAACTGACTCCTGCTAGTTGCCCTCTGATTTCTATACTTGGTACGCCCTTAATTTCTCCCCAAAGAAGACATCATGCTCTTCAGTCTCAGGGTCCAGAGGCCCCTCATGGAACTAACATTAAAGCTTTCTCCCTTAGGAGTAGCTTTCATGATACCAAGCAGCACCAAAAGCATATTCACATGATATCTAAGAACAAGACACTAGTTTCTGGAAGAAAATAAATTTCTAGTAATAACCCAAGAATAAACAAAGAAAGGTTAAATAAATAAGTAAAGAAATTGAATTGGTGATGGAAAGTCAAGCCAAATGACACTACAGCCAGACTATATTACAATTAAATCCACCCCAATCTTCTAAGAGTGGCAACAACAAGAAAATCCCCAAGCTGTTTCTGATTCTGAAAAAGAGAGAAGGCACTCGACTTATCCCCATTATTAAAACCAGAGCACCAAAAGTGGACAAACTGCTTTGGGGACAGAATGCTATACAGCAATGGCTTTAGTAGGTGACGGTTTAAAAATGTCAAGAGATAAATGCATAAAATGGCCATAAAAAAATTGGGAATAATATCCTAAAGATGGTGCTCAAATACACTTAACTACAAAAATATCAAAAAAGTGTCCATATTAAACAATTTGCTAATGGGTTCATCATCATACAAACTATTAATACATTCCATAGTAAAAATGCTTTTTTTAAAAATACATCATGTAACAGATGAAGACAAAACCAAAATGATTCAAGGCTAATTGTTGAAAACATGTTCAGTACAAAGAAGTGAAGGGTCTCTGGAAGGCAAGCTTACCAAAAGCTGTATATATATCTTACCTAGTTGTGTGAGTTTATAAGCATTTAATAAAAACCAGAAGTGATACAGAAGTAATGATCAATTATTCTATTTGTTATACCACAGGACTCAGGAATTCAATAGAATTATGAAGCATGTAAAATTTAGTCACAAATGATGTTAAGGTCTACATAGATACTGTGCTCTAAAGAGTCTACAGATGAATTATTAAAATAAAGTAAATGTTTAAAAAGAGCACTGGATTAAAAAAAATCAACATGAATGAATGAACCCTCACTGAGTGAGTATTCTTTAGATTCCATGGAATAAACTTACTAAAGGATGTGAGATCTTTATGTAGAAAGTTACAAGCATTTGTCGAGGATTAAGAAATACCTCAAGGATTTCAAGATTAATTGTACTGCTTTGATTATCTCAAATAATGTTACAAATTAAAATTGAAGGCCAAATAAGGTTTATCAGAGAACTCTATGCATCAGCTGACATATATGAAGGATTGGGTGTCGTTGTCATTCATTCATTTATTCTCTCTCTCTCTCTCTCTCTCTCTCTCTCTCTCTCTCATCATGAAGAGCTTCTGTTGTGGAAGTGAACTTTTTTCTTTTTGTAACCATGTCCCCCTATGTAGTCCAGGCTAGCCTCAAACTTAAGATACCGCTTACTGTTACATCAATCTTCTAGATAGAGATTGCAGACATGAACCATTATTCCTGGAAGAAAATCTTTGGAGGAAATTGTGCAGCTTTTGCACACATTTGGTTCACAACACTCATCTGGCAAAGAGAACTCGTTTGAGAAATCTTCTAATTTAGTAGACATTCATTCTCACATATCTCTTTGAAACATCACCAAATTATGAAATGTAACCAAACACAACAC
This sequence comes from Rhynchomys soricoides, assembly GCA_019843965.1. NCBI lineage: Eukaryota > Metazoa > Chordata > Mammalia > Rodentia > Muridae > Rhynchomys > Rhynchomys soricoides. The sequence continues at coordinate 5,049,315 of JADRCH010000173.1, forward strand.
ACACACACACACACCAATAACCTCCAAAGATACAAATAACACACTCTAGTTATGATTATATAATCAATATAACCTCAAATCAGCCTTCAAAGCTCCTCCTGTATCAATTGCAAAAATGTTATCATAGTTCCTTGTATGTGTAGTAGATGGTCAGTATATCTTGATTGAGATTGACGGTGACAGAATGAAGCCTTTGTGTTTGAGGAGATTTGGGGAGTTTGTCTCTATGTGTGTTTCCATGAATCCCTTTTGCCCCAGAGCCACACTCAATCATATTCACGACCACCCTCAGGACAAAAATCAGAGTTACCAGCCACTATTATTTCTGCACTTTGTTAAAAATGAAACTGTACCACGAATTTTGAGTACATCTAATGCAAAAATAAGCAAGTTTTTGATGGTTCAGTGCCAGCATATCAAATTCAAATGCCACCACATTACCAAACCAACTGACGGCTATTATTCACTTCCTCTGCCAATATCTGTCCGCTATTTCACATCTTTTTCCTTTTCCCTTAAACGGGGTAAACGCTAAGACCTGACTACTGATAGTACTTCCTTCCACACATCCTCAAAATAGCCAGTGCTGAGACCATGGTCCAAGAGTAAAAAGGTTGTCTTTATTCTGTGCCCCTGTTGCCTAGACCTAGCTTTGGCAGCTTGGAATCAGTAGCCTGGGGATGCTTCTCAATGAACAAACATGATCTACTGCCAATTTTGACATGATGAAGTTTGATACTCTGTAGAAGTGGTACGTATGGGCCCGGTGTAGAAAAGGCTGGAAGAAGGAACCCACAGTAATAGAACTTCAAAACGGTATACATGCTTGTCTGTAAGACTGAAGGTCAGACAGACAGACAAACAGATGCTAAATTAGAAAGACAGAGACACACAGAGAGAAATAAAACCATTTTAAATATAATTAGAAAATGGGCTACAACATTCAAAACTGAGAAAGATCAATAATTTATAGCATAAATCAAACATATGGACTCAGTTCTTAGGCTATCAGAACATGCTAGGTAATATTAATAACATGCCTGTTCACTTGGGCCAACTCTGCTATTTGCTCAGCTGGGTTAAGATTCACCTGCTCTCCATTTGGATTAGACCCCAATCATTGCAGCTATTGGTATTTCTCGTGGATGCTCTCCAGAACTTTATAGTAAGGCCTTATTGCTGAAGACACCACAGAGATTTGAGTCATAGGACATAAAAATATATATAAAAAGAATTCAAGATGGTAACAAGCTGGAAATTCATCCCTACTGGCTAACTTTCACAGTGTTAGAAGATTCTATGCACATTACCATACAAAAAATGTAATCTGCTTACCTACTTGTGGTGCCTGTGAACAATAATGACTAGCCTAGCAAGGTATGCCCACTGGTTCAATAACAGCATGGATGTTGTAGGAATAACCAACCATTTTCTGGTTGGATTTAAGGTCCATTCCACAAAATGGAACTTATGTCTGCTCTCACTAACTGGGTCCAAAAGAAATGTGGTTTTCTACATTATAGTATCTAAGGGAAAGCCTAATATTATTAGTCTGCTAAGTGGACACAGTGTCAAATTTTGCTCTAATTTCCTAGTTTTATACTCATAGATAAACCTCTATGCCTTCATCTCTCAACCTTTATTAGAGAAACATCTTTTTGTAGTAGATGGCGATTAATATAGAAAGCCATAACTGGTCAAGATACAGGGAATAAGACTATAGAATACTATAGAATACTTGCCCATAAATGAGATATTTGTATCATACCTACTCTCTCCAATGCTCAAGTATAATCATGAAAGAGAGGACAGAAAGATTCTAAGAGCCAGAAGTAGTAGACCTATACAGTGAAACAGTTCTTTACTAGTCATGACAGGGCTGTCGTATATATAAACTCAAAGAGGCTAGGATTGCATGTGCAAGGCCTATATCACATCAGGCCAACCAGTATCCCAGCATGGGTCAACAAGTCCCACCTACAACTGTGGAGTAGCTAGGAGAAGTAAAAGCTAGTTTACTTCAGGAATGTAGCCCCTGAGAGACCACCCATTCTCTAATAGATGGCCTTAGACCTGTGCATATACAAGCAACATTAAATGGACTCAATGGGGAAAGTGGTGAGGGAGAGAGGAAGTATTGGAGGATAGGGAATAGGGACATGGGGATGATCAAAACATATTGTCTTAGTCAGAGTTTCTATTCCTGCACAAACTTCAAGACCAAGAAGCAAGTTGGAGAGGAAAGGGTTTATTTAGCTTACACTTCCACATTGCTGGTCATCACCAAAGGAAGCCAGGACTGGAACTCAAGCAGGGCAGGAAGCAGGAGCTGATGCAGAGGCCATGGAGGGATGTTTCTTACTGGCTTGCTTCCCCTGGCTTGCTCAGTTTGCTTTCTTATAGAGCCCAAGACTACCAGCCCACAGATGGCACCACCACAAGGGGCCCTCCCCCCTTGATCACTAATTGAGAAAATGCCTTACAGCTGGATCTCATGGAGACATTTTCTCAACTAAAACTGCTTTCTCTGTGATAACTCCAGCTTGCATCAAGTTGACACACAAAACCAGCCAGTACACATATCATATGTATGTATGAAATTCTTAAACAATAAGAAGAAATAAATGTCAGTGTCAGTTTTCTGTGCTTCGGCCTGTTGTACATAAAGTACTCTGTATCACCTGACCTGGTCAATAAGCCATGAGGTAGAATGAGGAGGAAAGGGAAGGAGTATTTGTTTCTGGATGCTGAGGAAGTTCTCTCTCTTCTTTCCTTTCTCATTCTTTTCCTTTCTCTTTATGTCTCCTTCCCTTTTCCTTTCTTGCTATTCCATTCCCTTGCTTTCTCAAGAGGTGGTAGCCAGCAGTAAAGAACATTAAACCAAACAATAAATTAGAAAAGACCATAGGACAGTTTTATCTGGAAACTCTTGGTTAGATAAAATGTCAAATTGGCCAATGGGTTGGGGTACATGTCAGGATTCATTAAACACATGATCCAGGCCATCTCTGCATGCAGATCTGGAACAGAGGGTTGACATCACCATCTACACACATCAAAGCTAAAACTGCAGAGGCTGGAGAGATGGTTCAGTGGTTAAGAGCACCTACTGCTCTTCCAGAGGTCCTGAGTTCAATTCCCAGCAACCACATGGCAGCTCATAACCATCCATAATGGGATCTGGTGCCCTCTTCTGGTGTGTCTGAAGACAGCTACAGTGTTCTTATAAAAATAAAATCAGTCTTGAAGAAATAAAATAAAAGCTCCACTCTAAGACTAAAGCAGATCAAATGCAGAGGGGCAAAGTGGTTGCTGCTATGTGGAGTCATGAGGAGGAACCCAGCCAAAGATGGACATTGAGTCCAAGGTTCCAGAGCCTCAGACATCCTACCAGACACATTCTAAGAATGCTTTTGTTGAGATACATCTTCTCTGCTTCAGCTTATGGGAATAACCTATACATTGATAGTCCTAGTGACGTTCACTCTTTTCCAGGTAGCATACTACAGAAGGAAGGAATTTGTGCCCAGAAGTGCAGGAGGCATGGGCTTTGCTTCAGATTGCAAGAGGTTATATTTATGTCCCACTGAAACGTTATCTATCTTACACTTTAAATACAGACACAAATACAAAGTTGAGATTTTTTTTTTATCAGTTATATACTGTTTGCTAGGTTTTGGCAAATAAGTCTCCTGATTTCCTTTTTCTCTTGAGGTGTAGAAAATACTGTTGTCACTCCTCCCAACCCACCAAAAAACACTTGGAAGCAAGTGTTCCCAAATAGAAGACTTTCACACTTGACAAAGGAACTGTGTTAACAGTTATCAGGATGGTAGGTTTTTATTAAATCGCTTCATGATCTTCCAATTTTTCAAAACTCCACAAAGTGATGGTTATGTAATAATCCTAAAACTTGCACAAAACCATAGTTGCTACCATAAAATTATTTAAAAAGCATAACCTATCATTTACCTCATTATTAGTACAGAGAGGGGATAATTAAGAGATTCATTCCACACGTGCTTTCCTGAAAGCCTGATACACAAAATTATGTGCATATAAAAATGAATAGTATCTGATTCGAGTATCTCATAGTTTAATTCAATAGTATAATTTAGTAGTTTTCAAACAAGGTGAAGGAGATACACTAGCACTTGGGGACCTCCCATCAGGGCTTCCAGCTCAGCATGACTAAGGTAGAAAGGGCATTGCATGGGAAGACCCAGGTTTATAACCAGCCAGAAGCAGCAGCAACTTAAGAACCAAAGAGAGTTGACTGCACATTGTCAGCCAGAGATACACTACAGTTAGTACTCTGAGCTTTTCTCTGAGATGCTCCACCTCCAGCAAGGTAAGCCTAGGTCCGAGATCCCACCAGTCTCTCCTCTAAGGAGACTCATGTCATATAAGGGCCTAAACATAGCAATGATCCAAGAAAGAAGCCTTATCTGGCTTAAGTTGGATAAATATTAAGCCCAGTTGACTTCTGCTCAATCTGTTTTATACTCATCCTTGGGAATACCAAGAGCAACCACTGAACAAGGCCTTGCACCTTCCTATTCTGGAAGAGCAGAATTAATGATCTGCTTAACATCTTCCTTCTGCCTATGTAACTGTCTGCTCTTATGATCTCCTGCAAAGTTCTGTTTCCCAGAGTAGTCCTTTCTACTGCTCCTCTCTATCTGGAGCACATGAGTGGATCTTAAAATACCTGGCATGCTAGGACTGGAAAAATGGCCCAGTAGTTAAAAGAACTTGCTGCAGAGGTCCTGGGTTTGGTTCCTAGCACCCATATGGCAGCTCCCTAGCATCTGAAATTCCAATTCCAGGTGCCTTCTTCTTCCTCATGGCCTCTGCACACACATGGTACATAGACATATACATATAGGCAAATTAAAGATATACATACATGTATGTATGTATTTGCATATATATGTGTGTATGTATGTACATACATATGTATATGTGTGTGTGAACGTATGTATGTGTGTATATAAATATGTATGTACATATGTATGTGTATGTGTATGTATGATGGATTCCTACTCACTTTCTTCTTTTCCTCTTCTTACTCAGTCCAAAACCACAGCCCATAGCATGAACTACCTTCCCTCCAGAACCTACTCTGGAATGTTCTCAAACATAACCTAACAAGTACCTTATTAATGGCCTAAGCATTTTTTATTCAGTCAAATTGATGATCAAAAATAATCATCACAAACCTGTTGTAGATTCTCCTTCAAAACATTGGTTTTGAGTGTAGAAATGTCATTACATAGTCATTTGATGCTTTTCTCAATTTAGTGACCTTAGCTTACGTACATATACATATATGTATTACATTTATAATATATATTATATATTACATATAGGCAAATCACCCATATATTATACATAATGTATAATATATATTATATATACATGTACATACATGTCATATATAATACCACATACAAGCAAATCACCCATATATTACATATATAATATGTAATTTATAGTATATATTATATATTGTATATATGTAAATATAATATATACTACATACAGGCAAATAATCCATATATTATATATAATATATAATTTACAGTATGCATATAATAATATGCTGCATACAGAAAAATCACCTATATATGTAATATGTAATATATACTATATACTATATATTACATATATAATACATATACATTATATACAGTCAAATCACCCATATATTACATATACAATATGTAATTTATAGTCTATATTACATATATAATACATATACATGTATATAACATGTACTACATACAGGCAAATCACCCATATATATCTTTAAAAGAGAAGATGACTAGCACACAAAGTTGGCTTTTATCCACACAACAATGGGTCTACAAAGTGTATTCCTTTCTCAAAGCACTTTTCTTCTCACACATGGAAATGGATTCCACATTTTCTATTAGCACTGCTCTCCTCCAAAATGGGGTCCTAAGTCAACGTACAGCTAGAGTTAGCTCCTCCTAGCCAGATTCTGCCTGTTTGTCACCTCTACTGGTAACTGGCAAAAGCTTTGGGGACATTTGTGCTCTATGTTCAACCCTTTGCACTCTAGGTCCAAACACTGATAGTTGTTCCTCATGCCAGGGAAGGGAAGGTGAGTTAGCTCTTGATGATGATTATGATTTACATCTTTAGGAAGAATTCTATTTTCCCCTAACTGACTGCCTTGTGGGTGGGATGTTTTGAGGAAGTTGGATTATCAGGAAATTAGTCTTTTTATATGCATCCTACTTATGAAGGGAAGAAAAGAATAGTAGCAGTTCAAACTCCCATCATTTAACTAAGGAAAATCGTAGGGTGGGTAAAATCTACATACTCACAATAGGAAAGAAATAGTTTGTCACGAAGTAAACAGGGTTGAGGAATAGCGTCTACAGAGGCGCCTTAATCTACAAAATGAAGTGGAGAATTAACGCAATCAAGCTTCCCCCCCTTCCCCACTCTACTCATTTCAAAGAAAAGTACTGTATGAATAATTGAAGCAGAGGGGAAATTTTTTCCTTGAATAATTCAGGAAATTGCCTCAATTTTCCTATTCGTTCTTTACTGCATTTACTCCTGTAGACTTAGGCCACATCTACATAATGAGGCCTCTTCCTTCCATATGCAATCAACAAGGTATCTCTCGTTTCTTTGGTTTTAATTTTTCAATTGATTGTGTAATGCTTGACTGTATCAACCATATACTGATCTTATATTTTAAGAAGAAAAATATAGCCAGACTAACCCCTCCTGGTCTTGTCAGATCTTTCCGCTTCTTCTCTGGGTTCTTAATACTCAGGTCAGGTGACTCAGGTTTTCAAAGTTCTCTCCAACGATACAATTACAATGTTGGCCTATTCATTCATACACTAGCATGACCTTCATTTAATTCTGGTGAAATTGGATAGGTAATTATATAAACGTGTTAACAAGCATCTTTTAAAATGCCATAGTGCTGGGCGTGGCAGTACATCACGCTTGTTTGCTAAGCCCTATGGAAGGTAGACGGAGGAGATTGCAAATTCAAGGTTAGCCTGAACTGCCTAAGAAGACACTGTCTCAAAAAGAGAAATCAAGTCAACTAGCCTGGACCCTTGGAGGCTCCCAGAGACTGAATCACCAACCAAAGAACGAGCACAGGCTGTACCTAAGCCCCCTGAACATATGTGGCAGATGAGCAGCTTGTTTTTCATGAGGGTCCCCTGAAAAATGGAGCAGGGGTTGTCTCTGAGTCTTTTGCTTATCTGCCTGCCTGTAGATTCTGCACCCCTAAGTGAATAGCCTTGTCATGCTTCAGTGGGAGAGAGTAGGCCTAGTCCCGCAGCAACTTCATGTGTGGAGTGGGTGGGTAGGGGGATGGGCAGATGGGGGTAGGGGGATGGGAAGAACTAGGGGGTTGACACCCAGAGGGGGAAAGGACTTGCATGAGGAAGTACTGGGAGGAGAGAAAGGGCTGGTATTGGGTTGTAACATAATAAATAAATAAATTTAATTTAGAAAATATTAAAAATCAGTATAAGATGGAGTAGTACAGCCTTATATACTGTCTCATTGCTATAACAAAATACCCGACAAGAAGCAACATAAGAAGCAAAGAATCTCATTGCTCTAAGTTTGAAGGTTCAGTTCATTATGGGGAGGAAGTCATGTCATTGGGGATGGCTTGTGACCATGGTAACAGGAACATGAGATGCTTGCTCACATCTTGGCAGGCCAAGAATCAGAAAAGGGCTGGGGTGATATTTTGCCAGCTTTCTTCCTTTTCTCTTCTTACTCAGTCCAAAACCACAGCCCATGGGATGGACCACCTTCCCTCCAGAATCTACTCTGGAAAGTCTTCAGACATACCCTAAGAATGTCCTAGGGGCTTGTTTTTTTTTTTTTTTTTTTTAATGCAATCAAATTAATGATCAAAAGCTATCATCGTGAGTCTGTTGTAGATTCTGTTTCAGAACTTTGGCTTTGAGTGTAGAAATGTCTTTAGATTTGATGCTTTTCTTAATCTAGTGAGCTTAGCTTGCATAGAGGTACCAATAACTTTTAGAAAGCCAAGTCTCAAAAATATACAGTTTCCTGTTTAGGTTTCGTGAGATCATTTCTTGTTATCTCAAAATGCTTCCAAATGCTTGATGTGGTTACACTTCTACCTGTCTTGGGACTCTAGTTATATGTGTCACGGAAAGGGTTCTGTCTCACTCTGGCATTAAACATTCAGAAGTGGTCACTACATTGTGCTTGGACCAGCGCTTCCTCTGAACAGCACAGTTGTAGCTCCTGACTGAGAAGAAACATTTCCTACCCTGTTCCCTTGCTGTTAAGCACGGCTGGATCCCTGGATGGAAACCGCTAGCATGGCTGGCCCAGCAGAAGATGCTCTATAAAAATGGGAATCACTCGCAGTAGGTGGGGTTTTACTTTGAGATGGTCCGCTCACCATCACCACAGTTCAACACCAGTGGGGTCCTATGCACTATGATTCCCTCTTGGCTGTTCATTTCTTAATTGAATTTCTTTTCTGTTTTCTTCTCCTCATTCTCTTTCTACACCCCTTCTGTTCTTAATCACTACGCTTGCTATTACTATTTACTTCCGGGGTGGGGGGAGCTGGCAAGATGGCTCAGAGGTTAAGAGTGTGTATTATTCTTGCAGAGGAACGGAATTCAGTTCCCAGCACCTACTTGGGAGATTCACAGCAGCCTGTAACTCCAGCTCCAGGGGATCCAACACCCTCATATGACTTCATAGGACTTCACAAACTACACTTACATAATTAAAATTTAAGTGAACCTTTAAAAAAAAAAAAAAGATTTCCTCCTCTCTGACCCAACCTGAGCCTCTTGTTCTACCGCTGTTCCAGAAGCATCACATCACTGCATCTAGCCAGGAATGTCCCTCCTTTAAACCACGTTTATCTAGATGGATTAGGGAAGAGCGTTCTCAATTCCTGGTCCCTGTTCAGCTCAAAGGAACTGGTCTCACACACTCCCAGGATATCTAGTTGTCAGGACTCCAGAGTCAGGCTGACTGGCTTAGGAACCTCACCTGTGGGACTGTCAGTTATCAGTTTTTTCATCACTGTAACAAGATACCTGACAAGACACAACCTAAGAGGCCCGTGGTGGCTTGGCCCTGCACACTCGAACAGAGCATAATGGTACTGGGAACGTGCAGTAGAGAATAACTGCCCCATAGCAGCAGACAGGAAGCAAAGCGCAGGATGCCAACAACTATCAGCTTCCTCCTGTTCTTCCCTGCTCGGTAAATTCGCTCTGAACACTCCATCCCAGACACACCCAAAGGCATGCGTCAGCAATCTTCTGGGGGACTTTAAGGCCAGTCTAATTGCCAACTATCACAGCCAGCTGGCAAGCTGCCTCAACTCCCAGGCCCTCAGTTTCTGTCCCTGTGAAGTGGGGTTGATAAGAATCATTGTACTGGAAAGGTAAGACTAAGCAGTGAGTGAGAAGCCCAGCTGTATGGTCCTGATAAATGTGTAACAGCTCGAGTTTGGGGACCAACCTTCACAAGCCCATCAGTGAATCAGACAGAACATTCCAGTGACATCATCTTAGAGCAAACCTGGGGGTGTGCATCTGATGTGAGAGCCATGAAACCCTTGGTTTGTGGGGCAGAGGTGGGACAAATAAATGTATATACATCCACATATAAACATGTAAGCCTAGGTATAGAGGCCAGAGGTCAAGATCAATGTTCGCCTTCCTCAATTGCTTTCCTTATTGTTTTGAGGCAGAGTCTCTCACAGAACCCAGAACTTACCAATTCTGCAAGATGAAAGGCCAGAAATCCCTAGGGACCTTCTACCCTCGCTTCCTGCATCAAGACTATAGGCCCTCCTCACTACCTCCAGATTTTTATGAGACTGTTGGAGATCTGTACTCAGGTTCTCATCCTTGTATGGCAAGCATTATCCTGACTGATCCATTTCACCAGACCCTCTAGTGAAAATCTCAACGATGAATATAATCACAATCATTGGCTCTGGTGAGCAGCTCTACACCAGGCACAGTGGTGGAGAGTCTGGTAAGCCTTGTGGCTTCAATTTCTACATCCCAGGGGATATCCCAACTCCCTGGCAGTTTCCTCTACCTGTTGCAGACATGTAGAAACTAGATTTGAGATGCAATGAGGAGGAAACTAGCAGTCCTGTCTTTACCAACAGAAGTATCACTCACATTAGGAATACTAGGGGAAGCCATCCAAAGTCTCCAGGCCGGCAGAGCAAAGAGAATAGGCATTTAATGAGTGTACAGCCAGGCAATGCTGCTAGCCTGAGCTTCCCTATCAAAATACCCAAATTTTGATTTATGGGTCCCGATATTGGACCCCCAAGGACTCATCAGGACACAGGTTATAGACTCTGGCTACAGGCTAATGCAGACATTTTCAACATCACTCAGAGCTGAATGTCTTTGAAAGTTTAACCTCTGGTCTACTATGGCCTGGTATAAATGGGTAATCAGACCTGCAGGTATTAATTAAACTCATGGTTCTATTTATTGTAGGACTCTGGGGATTGAGCAGACAGCAAACAGCAATAAGTACTTCTGAATGTTCTCTTTGGCTTAATTACTGTTCCATAGTTAGTCCATCAAATTGATATACAATCAACAAGGCTGTACTTACTCCACAACGCTCGTTTAGAGGGAGAATGCTTCAGGTCTGCCAACAGCTCTCTCTTATATTAGCAGAGCCTACTGGAGACTCAGGACAGGACAGACCTGTGGAGGTCTTTCATCCAGTCTACACATAGCAGTTTGTCAGAAGTGCCTCCTCTCTCCCCCCCACAGGATCTATTTAGACAAAACCTTGATTGTCAGTAGATGGTTCTCCTCACTAACCATGCCATCAGACTCAGCCTCTGTAGGCAGGACCAAACAAAGAGTAGAATTTTCAAGCATGCTTGTCTTATAGGGTTTCATAGATGATCACCACTGATAATTAAAGTACAGATTCCTGAAATCTAAAGGGACTCAGGAGGTTATCTAATCTAATGGCCACATTTTACACAAGATGAAACTTAGACCAGAGAGGCATAGTGGTTGGTCTAAGGTCACACAATGTTTGAGTAAGAGAGTTTGGGCAGACTTGAGAGCTTTTCAAGTTAGCTTAATTAAAGGGTGATTTATTAGGCGAGCAGACTCTCTAGAGATCTAGCCAGGGTATTTCATGAAGCTGGAAGTTACCAGCATCTCTCCTGCTCCTTCTACATACCTGCTTCCTCCTTATATCTGGACACTTCTTAAATGTTGAGCCTCGTGACTGCAGCTGTCATGTGGCTCTCTAGCTGCCATTGAACCAAAATCTAATCATAAGTTCATTGCCCGACAACTTCCGTGTGACTTCCAATTCTATAAATTATGGGCTTCAATGGCTCATCTCAAAGCTAGATTTCAGGCAGGAGGATACAAGCAGCTAGGAGCATGGACTACCTATTCCTACCTTCTGCATGGTTTGGGGTGGGAAAGTACCAGCAAAGCTATATAAAAGAGAGACACCTAGTATAGTGGGGTTACAATAATGTCGAGATGTTCCCTTCCCACATGCTATCTCCTACCAGCTCTCAGTGTTAGTCCAATCACAGGGGCCAGAATTCAGGGCCGAAATTACTTAAGTGGTAGACTGTAATGTGGCCTTAGAACAAGCGCATAAAACAAGCAGGATAAAAAACATAGTAATAAGTTCCTTGATGTTCCATCCACATTCATAAATACTAAGAGGAAGGGAGGGAAAGAACAAGGAAAGGGAGGGAGGAAGGGAAGCTGATTCTGGGCTCTTCCCTCTGGGATCAGTTAGCTTGTGTGGGCCATTCATTTCCTACCACTTGGTCAGTAGAATACAGAGAAACGAGACCAGAGAGGTGAACCTTGGCTTTCTCCAGTGTTAGGGCTCCTTTGAAGAGGCTGGAGTACTTTAGGGGGACTCCCCAAGAGAAGAGCACTGTCAAGTTAACTTTTTGTGAGGAGACATGCAAGTCATTGTTGACTATGTCTACTCACCCCAGTCAGGGCACCGAGGATACAACAAAGTCCAACAAAGTCCAACTTGGTGAGCCAGTGAGTTTACGTGGCTTCATCACAGAAGCAAGACGGGAAGTCACCTACAGGAATATGGATGGCATCACAGCAGCTGAATTGCTTAAAAGTCTCAGGCTAGTATGGGTGACCACCTCCCAAAGCTACATAAACGCCTCTACCTGTCAGTTAATCTATCCTCTCTACACTCCAGTCAAGCATTCCCAAGACAAGGGTAGAAGCAGAGTAACAAGGGCCCCGAGGGAGAGAAGGCATGTAATCCCAGGTCAGGGTCTAATGGCCTCCTCCACCCCTTTTTCTATGACGGACTGTGGATAGGCCTGATCAGATGAGCCAAGTCATGTGTGGGTCAAGCCAATAAAGATCACAGTGGCCATGCTATGCTCAGAAGACAGCAGTCCACAAGTACAAAAGTCGGGTACATAGTTAAAAGACTTAGTTTATCACTTAAAGCCTACCCTTGAACCTGGTCCTGGTTCATAAGCCCCAAGTAATTCTGGAACTAAAATAGCTAAGGCATTTCAAGTGCAGGATGTAAGGCAGGGGTTGACAGAAATGCCGATTATCCCCAAATCCACCTACCATAGGAGAGAATTTTGACCATTTGGGGTATATGAAAGATCAACTCCATTTTTATAATTACAGGTGAAGAAACGGGTAGACTGGAGAGATTGAAGCGGCTATCCATGGCCAGAGAGTCTAGAGCTGAGATTAAAACCTATGTCCTCTAACTTCAAGCAGGAGGTCAGTTGGTGCCCAAACTGAGCCTCACACACGCGTACTGACTCCTTCTTCAAGAGCCATCTCTTCCACAGGTGTTCACTGCTGAGATCTCCTGACTTAGGAGGTGACAAGACTAAGTGCTGGGAGCCCTGCAATACTGTAAGAGAGAGTAGATGCCTCCTCGTGATACACTGGGTGCTGTACTAGCAGGCACCAGTAGTCAGTAATCAATGGCTCAAGCTAGCATGCAGTAGAAAAAAAAAAAACCACTCTTCAGGACCAAGCATGGCTTCACCTCAAAAGTCCCACAACTCATCCTTATGGCTCCTATGGTGCCACCAGAATGCCAGCAATGCCAACGCAAGCACAGGAAAATGCACAGCCTCTCTTTTGGGAACTCTCTAGCTTTCAAAACTAACAGAGTTCATTGACGGCCTGCCTCACCTGAAGCCTGAGGCTTTTTTGATGAGAATACTACAGAGTTATGTGACATTCCATAAATCACACCCTAGAAGAGAGCTTAGAGCATTTTCTCAAATTTTTATAAAATCCAGATTTTTTTCCATCTCTTTTTGCCAGGCTGGTTGAGTGGCGGGTGTCTGAGTGGGTGAATTGAATGACAAGGTGGTAAGAAACTTCCCTCCCTCAAAAAAAAAAAAAAAAAGAGTCAGAGAGACATCATTTGGAGAAGTGACAGGTGGATCGTTCAGTAGAGCTGCTGATTAGAAAGGTTTAAATCTGCCAGGATCCTGAATTCAGAACAGCCCTGGCAAGGAGGGGGAGGAAGGAGAACCCCACTAACCTCTATCTGTGCAGGACTTTCATCTGAGGCAAAGCCCCGGAGGGGCTTCTCCATGGTTTCCTTCTTTTAGCTTCCTCCAGGCAAGAGGCAGACCTGGACAGTGCCAAGGGCCTGTGAGACTCCTGAGCTCCCCATTTGTCCCCTATGATGTCCTTAGCCTTTCTCAGCCTCCCCACACTGTGACCACCTCTCAGTTATCTCTTCTACCCTGCCACATTAGAAGGACATACGGCCAGAAATTCAGAGCCACAAACATGCAAACACAGGAACCATGAGAGTGATGGGAAATTTTCTGAGAACAAAAAACACACATACCCACACACAAACATACATGTACACAGATGCACATATGCACGTATAGACAAACATACACAAATACATACATACACACACATATGCATTCATACATTCACACAGATGCACATATATACATATAGACACACATATAGACACAAATAGACACACACACATGCACACACAAATGCATATACACAACCACCTACACACAAACAAAAATCATACACACAGAGATAGACACAAAGACACAACACATGTACATCCACAAACATACCCACATATACAGAGACACACACAGAGAAATAAACACACAGGGACACACAGAAACACACACAGACATACAAACACACACAGACACTCAAATACACACACAAACATACATACAAACACATACATAAACACACAGAGACATACACAGATACACACACAAACACACACAGACATGTGAATACGTGCACACAGACATGCATACAGACATATAAACTCATGCACACATACACATAAAAACACACAGACATACACAGATACGCACACAAATACACACAGACATACAAACACAGATGTACAAACTCATACACACAAACACACAGACATAACAAACACACACACACACTGAATCTGGGCTTTGAAGTAGATATTCATGATGCAGCTTTCAAGCCTTCTGAAAAGTCCAAGCTCAGCCTGACCTACTTAGGCAGCATTCTTACTCACGTCTCTGGCAGAGGAGCTGTATATTTAGCACAAGGGAATGACGAGCCCCCATACCCACTCTGTGTTTAGAGAGCACAGCAATTTTTGTCTTTTTTCATCCACCCCCCCCAACTGTCTCCATGAGAGTGGATATGTAAGTTAAACATCTCTAAAAAACCCATGAGTTCCAGGAATTCTGCAAAAATGCATCTGAGTGCACTGAGTACGTGGGCTAAAATGACTTAAAAGGAAAGGACCAGACACAGCTGATCCATGTTTGCTCTCTCCCCTCAGTTGGCAAACCAGCTGCCTGGCTCGGCTGTTGTTAATGCACAGTGGAGATTTACCGAGGCCCCAACATGCAAACGACATAAATTTAAGCCAGGAAAGGCTGGGTGTGCAAAGGGAAGGGCAGAGCCGACGCTATTATCTCGCTGACTCAAGCCAAAACAGACATTAGTTTC
This sequence comes from Rhynchomys soricoides, assembly GCA_019843965.1. Classification (NCBI taxonomy): domain Eukaryota; kingdom Metazoa; phylum Chordata; class Mammalia; order Rodentia; family Muridae; genus Rhynchomys; species Rhynchomys soricoides. Next base: position 5,064,362 of record JADRCH010000173.1, read on the forward strand.
AGTTGCCTGTGTTTTCAGGAGGAAGCCTTGTAACCTTCATTATTGGGATAACTGCCTCAGCTCTCACCTTTTGTCCACACAGTCAAAACCTGAAAAGTTTTACTCCTTTGTAACAGTCACCTCAAACTTTCCCAGACAAGGTGGTCATGGAGATAAGACACACCACATGCAGGTAAAGAGCATGCTGCAGAAACAACATGTGGCACGCTTCACAGGCGTCCTCCAGAGAAAATTGTGCAAACTGTCCAGGATTCAAATCCTTGGGCTGTGCTGAAAGCAGCAAAGGCCAACTTCAGGGGGCCCAAGGCCACTACTTCCATGTGGCTGTGCAAACTTCACCCAAGGTCTACTGTGTCTGGCTCCCAAGCAGAATGCTAGGTTGATGAGTTTTCTAAGCCTAGCTATTCTCACTGACTAGTTAAAGGGAGGGACAATATGGGAATAATCACATCAGCTCCGCAGTGGTACACATGGGGTCTGTGTATGTTAGCTGTGGGGTCTGCAGGTGTTAGACATGGAGTCTGCGTGTTGTTAGCTGTGGGGTCTGCAGGTGTTAGACATGGGGTCTGCGGGTGTTAGACATGGGGTCTGCGTGTGTTAGACATGGGGTCTGTGTGTTAGACATGGGGTCTGCGTGTGTTAGCTGTGGGGTCTGCGTGTGTTAGACATGGGGTCTGCGTGTGTTAGACATGGGGTCTGCGTGTGTTAGACATGGGGTCTGTGTGTGTTAGACGTGGGGTCTGCGTGTGTTAGACATGGGGTCTGTGTGTGTTAGACATGGGGTCTGCGTGTGTTAGCTGTGGGGTCTGTGTGTTAGACATGAGGTCTGCGGGTGTTAGACATGGGGTCTGCGTGTGTTAGACATGGGGTCTGCGTGTGTTAGACATGGGGTCTGCGTGTGTTAGATAATAGTATCTGTATGTGTCAGACAAGGTCTGTACATATTAGATGTGGGGTCTGAATGTGTTGGTCATGTGGTCTGCATGTGTTAGACATGGGATCTGCATGTCTTAAATATGAGATCTCCTTGTATTAGTTATAGGGTCTGTGTGTGTTAGATGTAGGTGGGCATGCGTCATGTAATCTGCATGGGTTATTTATGGGGTCTGCATGTGTTAGTCATAGGGTGTGTATGTCTTAGACATGGAGTCTGCATGTGTTAGTAATGGGGTCTATATACGTTAGTCACCGGTCTATGTGTGTTATGTCCTTTTCTCTTTCAGGGCTTGTGCACATGTGTATTTATGTGAACATTGTGACTCCATCACCGCTGCCCTCAGCTTTCCACTAGTGGAGGTGAGGGGCAGTCCCAAGTGTGCTTGGGTGCGTCTCCTAGCACCCAAGTTCCTCTGGCTGTGGTGGCATCACTGTCACTATCATGGCCACCAGCATGACTGCACAAAGATCTGCAGCAACTGACTTTAAAGTGTGACTTTAACATACATGCCTTCCCCTGCCCCTCAGCCCTGCCTAGGACCTCATGTTCCCCAGAGCTTGCTCTGCCCTGACCACAAGCCATGCTCACTCTTCTCAGGAAAACCAAAGGCTTGTTTCTAGGACACAGGTGAACCTGAGCTAGTAAGTGGGTATCCTCTATCCATCTTGCACAGCCCAGCACTGACTGGTAAAATACCCACATGATGGTGTGGAGATGGCTTAGTCAGAGCTTGCTGCACAAGCATAATATGAGCTGGGTTCGATCCCCAGAGCCCTCATAAAAGAACACCGAGTATGCTGATACACATATATGTAATTCTGGTGTTAGGGAGACAGATACAGGAGGGCCACCGTGGCTTGACAGACAGTTAGCCAAGCCTACCTGGTGAGCTCCAGTCCAGCAAGAGGTCCTGTATACAAATTAAAAATTACACAGCACCTGAGGAACAACCAAGATTGCAATTTGGCTTCCACACATACACATATACTGGTATGCACATACGTGTACACACACATATATACACTCTTATAAATAAATAAATGCACTCTTTCTCCCACTCCCACCTGCCACCCTGATCTTGGACTTCCCATCCACAAGACTGAAAGAAATCCATTTCTCTATGGAAGCCACCCAGCTTGTGGCATCTCTTATGGTGGCCCTGGAGGTTATGGTAAAGCTCCACCCTCGCCCACCTGCCCCTCCCGAACTCCGCACTCCTAGGTGTTAGTAACAGTCCCACACACTAAACCCCGTATCTGAGCTCATTTCCTTCCTTAAGTCTTTGGACTTGCAGTTACAGAGCAGGAAACTAATATGTGTTTGCTGCGTGGAACCGCTTCTTGTTAAGACCCAGTGCCCTACAGTTAAACAACCACCGTGGGCAGCCTTTGCAGGTGCCTGGAGTCCCCCTGCTAATTCGACGGCACTGGAGTTGGAAAGCGAAGTCAATGAAATACAACTGTGTCAGCTTCTGCTCCATTAAGAAAGGAGAAAAAAAAAAAATCAATGTTTGTCAAATGTAGGATAAAATCAATAATGAAAGAAATTTTATTTTCAACCTTCTGAGGGAGTATTACAAAGAAGAAAGAGTGAAAATTATTATTATTTATTGATGTATATAGCACCTTCTGAAAGCCTCAAAGTGTTTTATAGGATTACAAACTGCCTTTACCCTTTCCTACGTGCAGATGGCTTGGTCCTGCTCTTACACGGCCCTTGCTGGAAGCGGCAAATGTGTGAACTTCCGGGCAACATGATGTGGCCTCTGTAGGATGGGTACTTAAAGCCAGAGTTTGCTTGTTTGCTTGTTTATAACAGAAAGGAGCACTGGTGCTATATCAGGACAGCACACCCTCATCTTATGGAAAGTTCCCAAGGAAGGGAGCATCATAATCCATGTTATTTGGCTAAATGAAAAGCGTAAGTATCTCTCCATCTCTCTCCAGTGTTCCTTGGTTGGAACAAGCAGTGCAGTTGGGGAGAAGCAGCCACCTGCTGCCAACATCTTAATGCAGTTCCTGGCAGAGAGTTTTGATAGATGGCTTCAAAGCCACGGGTGTAAGCGGCTGAACAAAACTTTCCAGGGGACAAATCGTCAGAGGTGTGAGGCAGGAGCGAGCAGACCCTCTGAGGGCTGCAGCTGTCTGAGAAATCGACGTGGGAAATTGTCAAAATGAAATCCTGTGAGGGCAGAGTGAGACAAAGCTTTCTGCTTCCATGCATCTGTTTTCTTCAATTTGAGCTTTATAATAATTCTTTGATGTGCACGGGCTCGTTACATGCACCAAACCACCTAGCTTTAGTTTTTCAAGAAGGGCTAAGGATAAACACTAGCTTCTTAGAATCAGAAGGAAGAGACGGGATTAAGTTTGAGACTTTCTGTCCCAAATCAAAAAAATAAAAGATTTAAAAAAAAAAAAAACAAAACAAAAGCCTTTCCACATCCCTCAGAGGGAGGTGGAGTCATTACTTTGATATTGCTGGAACAAAACTTGACAACACAGCTTTATCTTGGCTCCTGGTTTCAGAGTTTCAACTCATCATGGAGGGAAAGGTATGGTGATCCTCTCAGCCCATGAGAACAGCAGAATGTGGCAGAGGCTGCTCACATCACGGCAGGCCAACAAGCAGAGAATACACCAGGAACCAGAGAGGGGCATAACCTTTCAAACCTCCCCAAGTGAAACGCCTCCACCTCCACCTCCATTTCTGTCTAATAAGCCTACCCAACTCCTATAGGGTCTACAACCTCCTGAAACTGACTCAGCAGAGGGGAAGGATTATTCAAACCATGAGCCTGTAAGGGACATTTAGGAGTCAGACCATAGCAAAGAACAAATCTAAAGATGAATTTATTGCTTCATAAAAATTGTATCTACTCCTTTGATTATTATTCCATCTCTTAATTATTAAAATATGAAATTCTACCTCCATATTGATATCTACTGCCTTCTCCTTCTTGTCATCCAGAACCATTGATCTGTCTCACCTCCCTGTGAGGACGTAGGATGGGAAGTCGATCAGGCATCCACCACTGTCCACTCTTCAAACAGCCATCTCCTGTTCCCTCAAGAACTGGCTCTGTATCATGGGCTAGTGAGATGCATCAGTTGATAAAGTGCTTGCCTTGTGTCATGAAGACATGAGTTCTATCCCAAGATCTCATATAAAAATTTAAAAATTAAAAAATAAAATAAAATTTAAAAAATTAAAAAAAAAAAAAAGACACCTGATCATAGTAGTACACAAAATGGCAGCACTCAGGGAGTAGGGGCCATAGTTCACTGGCCAGCCAGTCTAACCTACTTAGCCAACCTTAGGTCAATAAGAGACCCTGTCTGAAAAACACAAGGTAGGTGATGACTCTTGAAGAACACTAAGTTTGTTCCCTCAATTCTACATGTATACACACACACACACATACAGAGAGAAAGAGAGAGACAGACAGGCAGACAGACACAGAGAATTGGTCTTGTATTATGGTTTCCAGATATTAAATAGTTCCAATTTGTCTCTATTTCATATCAAAATATCATGTGAATGACTCATTAAATTTTCAAAAATCACCTGGCATCATGATAGGAAGACTGTTCCCTCCAGCTTTCCAGACATCTCTAGTCTTGCGAGTCACACATGAGATCTTTTACCACCACCAACTCCCTCTTTGTACCTTGCTGTCAGCTATAAACACAAGGACCAAGATTAAAATCCTCTTTTCTTATTTATAACCTATTTTACTTGAGATTATTGAGTCCTGATCCTGTCTCTTGGTGTCATCTGCACATTTTATCCTGTGTCAGATTTGTGGGCCACACCTTCTACGTCATTATTCAATCCACAAATGAACCAATTCAGTCAAACAGAGCCTGGAGCAGAGCCCGCAACAGGTATCGATGGCTCCCGGGGGGGGGGGGGGGGGGGTGTTGGTGTTGGCACTTGTGAATGAGTTCATGCTGATTCTGAATTTACCAGCTGGTGTTTTCTTCCCTTCAGCCAGCACAGCTCTGGTGTCAGCTACAGGTAATAGCTACTTGAAAGAACTCAAGTAAATCATCCCCAAACCTAAGAGCTTGCTGCCTTTTCTGATTGTTGTGCATGACTTTGCAGGCTGGGTCCCACTATGTCTCTTCTATCAAAGATATAGGAGGTGTTAAAGGTTTGTACCTCAAGGTGTAGCTAAAGTAGAACCTTTAAGACATTAAGGCTCTAGTGAGCTCTTTAGGTCACTGGAGGATGCCTTCACCTTCACACTCTCTCATCAGGTGAGGATTCACACTACTACGCTCTCCTGCTATGATGAGCCGCCCTGTGATAGGCCCAGATCAACAGAACACATTAATCATGGGCTGAAACTTCCAAAACCAGGAGCCATCTTTTTCAGCCAATCATCTCCAGTATTCTGTTACAATGATGGAACTCTGACTAATCCAGGACCCCATCTGCTACTTCAGCTTCCCCTAAAGCCTTACACTCTTAAGTCACTTTCCTCGGAGCTTTGATGGTGCTGTTTGTCCATCCCAGTGACACAACTTACCCTGTGTATGCTTCAGCTTCTATTTGGAAACCCTCCTCAACACCGGCTGGCTTTAATGTCCTGTCCATAAGACAATATCATCTCCTACTGCTTCCTGTGTCTACACTAATCATAAGAGGCTTTGGGCATGGCTTAGTGGTTAAGAGTTTACTATGCAAGAATGAAGACTGGTATTCAGATCCCCAGAACTCACACAAATGCCAGGTAGGCTTGGAAGTCATCTGTAATTCTAGCCACCATACGTTGAGATCTAGGAACCCCAGAATAAGCTGGCTCTCGAGATCTTCAATATCAGTAAGATATAGGTTCGACTGGTCTGAGTGCATCAGGTGGATGATCCCCGATGTCAACCAGACATGTACAGTTACACACTTACACTCACATGTGCCCACAGACATATGAACACATGAGAAAATGGAAGGAAAGATGGATTTAGATTAAATCCACATATAGAACAGCATTCTTTTGTCTATTGTTACCCTTATTAGAAATATATTCACTTCTCTAAGGGTTACTAGATTATCCTGCCCAGTATCATGTCTGCCTTGCCACTGGGGTGCCCAAGCACTGCCAGCAAGCTGCTCGGGGGAGTCAGGACTGTAATGGTGGCCCTCCGTCTGGGTGTTATCCGGTGGGAAACAGCAGAGTCTGGGACAGAGATGCTGTGGTTTCCAGTCTCCTGTGTACCTAGATGCCACTGGGGTACAGCTGGGAATTGGATTGGGGGCCTGTAGTCCACACTTTCCCTTAGGGCACCTACGAACCAGGAAAGAAGGGGAAAGCTGAGCCCAGACTGGGGCAGAACTCAGTTTGGTTCTGAGTGAGTGCTGACAGTACAGAGGGGCTGGAAGTGAGAAGGCCTTCTCCCAGAGATTTAGAAGGGCTCTTTACCACAAAGGCCTCCCCCAAACACCCCTGGTGATCCTTGATGAAGGGATGGTCCTTGCTCACCCAAAGCTTGCTGTTATATTTAATGATGGATATGAATGAATACATCTTACTCAGGGTGAACCAGAGATTAAATACCTTTTGCTGGAAGGGATGCCCAGGAAGGAAAGCTCATTGGCTGAATACTCAAGCCTATCTAGATACCTCATTAGCATGGAGAACTCCATGTTTTTAATGCTACATGACTGATTGCCATGGTCCTCCCAGTGCCATGGTGTCATGGTTATGTGTTCCGGATCAGGTAGTTTGTTGGAGAGTTGGCTCCACTCCTGCCGTTCTCAATTCTGAGATTCCCCAAAGTCTGAGCCTGCTCAACCTTTCCAGTTCTTCTATCTGCTGACACAGTCCATTTGCCCCACACTGCCTCATATACTAACTAGGCTTCGAAGTTTTCAGATAGGACTGTGTGATTTCCACATCTGGCCTCAACTGATTGGTCCAGATGGCTAACTGCTCTGACAGAAGCCAGTCACATTTCTTCTACAGGAACTAACACTGGAGCAGAGATCTTAAGCAGCTAATTGCTCCTTAGTGGCCAGGCCTAAGGTTCTTGATTTGGGAAGAAGCCCCCTGCTGTGGAAGTGGGGTAAGAAAGACAAAAGGAAGGACTGGACTGTCCAAGAAACATCAAAGTGAGCAGATCCTAGGAGCTCAGGAGAGCCTGTCTCTGCTTCCCCTAAGATGAGCCATGTTCTTCCTGGGTTCCAGGAATCACCAAAAGTCTTTAAGAACCAGTAGCCACTTTGGTTTGCGCTAGTTTGAGTTGGTTTTCAGTCATTAGCTACCTAGTCCTTCATGATGTAGCAACAAACAGGAGCTCCACCTCAGAGCCAGCAAGCGCCAGCCTCTCAGGTCCTTACCAGAAGAAATGCTCAAACACACTGATCCTACCCAGAGCTATGGGACCCCAATACAGAGAAAGATGAAGAAGTAAGTGAGGAGTCATAACAACAGCTAGACAAAGCCATATGATGTCAGTCCCACCACCATCTTGGTTTTCTGGGTTTGTTTTTGTTTGTTTGCTTATTTGTTTTAAGGCAAGTTCTGACTTTGTAACTCATTCTGGATTGGCCTCACAACAATCTTCCTGCCTCAGCCTCCCGAGTGCTGGCATTGCTGACACAAGTCACCTGGCCTAACTCCTTTTCTGGTTCTGTTCTTCACTTCAGAATCTATTGCATTCAGAATCACTGCTTACTAGCCTTCTAGTCTCAACAAAGGGAACCCCCCCCCAACCCCCCGCAGCCAGGCCACAGTCCAAAGCTTGGAATCTTCCAGGTAACACAGAGGGGAAAGCCACTGGGTGTATCGCTGATGCTGTTCGCTAGGCTGAAGAGGTAAGGGAATTTCCAGCTGAACAGCCATGCTAAGCAGAACACAAGCCTGTGTGACCCTCTGTTCTCAGCACAGGCAGGGTCCCATGATATTCACCTGAGCTGGCCCTGTTTATTACACTTCTCACTTAAATCAAAACAACTTCTGAAAGGGAGGGGGAATGAATGGACTCTCCACAGTCCTGATTCATGAACACAGACACAGCAGCTAAATGTAGACAGACTCCATCCACTCAGGTCAGCACATACCATCAGGATCTGCTCTTGGAAACTCCACATCACATGGGAGTCGCTCTCCTCTAGTTCAAGAAGAGAAGGCCCTCTCTCCAGGTGGACTCAGCATCGCTAGGGAACATTGCACACTGACCATCAGACTCAGGGGCTACAGCAGTTCCTCTGACATTGTCCAGAAGGTATGCATGAAGAGAGAGCTGCAGGGCACAGTCATTGCACACTGACCATCAGACTCAGGGGCTACAGCAGTTCCTCTGACATTGTCCAGAAGGTATGCATGAAGAGAGAGCTGCAGGGCACAGTCACTAGAACAAATGTATACTGTAAATGTCTCCGGGGCCTGATGAGAGTGACTGAGGAAGACAACTGAGATTGGCCTCTGCCTTACACACACAGGCACACACTCATACAAAGGCACATAGAAAGAGAGAGAGAGAGACACACGTATACACAACACACACACATACAAATAGGCACATATACACAGACAAAGGTATGCAAACACACATGCATACACATAGGCACACACACGTACAGTCACAACATACCATATACAGTTAGAGCACACACATACATACAATCAATCTCTCTCTCTCTCTCTCTCTCTCACACACACACACACACACACACAGTTTTCACTTTTGAATTAAGTTTGAGAAATGTGTGTGACTTTACCAGAGTGCTTTTGCAGACTCCAGAGCTCCGAAGCACTTACATCTATATGTTCTTAGCAAATCAATTCAGGTATGGATCGAATAGACCCAGCCATCAAGACTGAGTATCCCTGGAAAACCATAATCTGCATGTGAAATTCAGATCTCTTTCAGAGCAGACTGTTCACCGTAAGTGATCTATGAGGTCATAGGTTGCCTGCCCTTCCCCCATGCTAACTCTCTCTTCTGCTCCTCAATCCATTTCCCCAATTTGTCCCTTCAGATTTCCATTCTTCCCTCTCCACGGCTCCACTCTCTATTATTAGCATCTCAGATCAAAGTCACTGTGTGAGAGTCCAATCCTTAAAGAAATGGTCAAACACTTGGCTGCTCTCGATAACCTTGGGCTGCTCTTTGAGAATAGAGGATGGGAATGCTTAGCAAGCATTTTTTTTTTTTCTGAGAAATGAGTGTAAATTGCAGGAAACTGTGTGTAAATTAAAGGAACTGCCTAACCTAATTAGCCACACAGGAAATGTAATGGGTCTGGAAAACAAAAGTGTAATTTATGAGGAAATATCACTTGGAATAATGTAAATAATAGGGTTTTTTTCTCTCTGCAGTTTCTAGTTCCTTATGAAGCTGAGGTAGGTCATTAGGAAAGGAAGTGCTTGTCCACATCTAGGGAGGGCCTAAGACACTGCTTTCAAGTGTCACACCACCTTCAGGAAGGAGCCCTAATGAACTGCTGCATTTCTGTAAGACGCATGTGGGGTTAGCTGAGATGCTCACCCTCCGTCCATTATACCAGAGCCTATAAGTACAGCCATACTCTGGCCAGCTCTCTGTGCTGAACTGTCTGTCTGAGGCTGAATTTCTCATTCACTTTGGCTCACACTTCCTTTTCCCTCTGAAATGGTCAGCTGTTGGCAGCACAGGCTTTAATAGCATTTATCTGAATAGAGATTGTTCTAGGTGTTCTATACACCTTCCCAGGAGCCCACCGAACCAATGTCTCCACCAGCTTTACCTGCTGTGTCTCTTGAAGCAGTCTGCTTCTTGACATGAAAAAAATGCATATATATATATATATATGTATTAAGCCCAGTGGTTCATTTCATAAATGGAAACACAGCACAAACTGCTAAGTAATGATTAACTACGAAGCCTTCAACTGAAGCTCAGGCTGATACAGACCTTTACATTAGTTATTAATATCCTTAAGTGCATATTCATGAGGTACAGTGTGTTCAACACATGTCTACAATCTACAATCCAATCACAGGACTTGGTATTTTCCAGTCTTAAAACATTTTGGGAGGACAGTGAGGGATGCTGACTAAGAGGTACTAGACCAATTTTTAATTTAAAACAATCTCAACCTATATTTTGTTTTATGTACTGTTTACTCCAAGCATCTTACCTTAACTCTTAACTCTAGTCTATACCAACAGCGGGGTGATGTGAAAACAAACACCCTCAATGCCAGGCTTCCAAACTTTCCTGGTCCAGGTATTTAAGGATGAGGGCAAGTTTCATAGACTCAGTGGAGCAAGAAACAGTAAGAATACCACAAACTATTATCTGCTTCCTGTTCTCTGCTGTCCATGAGAACAGCAACATTACTTGCCTCCAAATACTGCTCCCCCCTCTCTCAGTCTTTCTATCTGGGTGGTCATCAGTCTGAGCTCTGCAGACAGACAGACAGACAGAGTCTCTCTCTCTCTCTCTCTCTCTCTCTCTCTCTCTCTCTCTCCTGGGTCTCTCTAGCTTTAGTCCTCTGTCCTCCTCTGAAGGAAAAAGGGAACTTCACGTGCTCCCCCTTCCTTCATTCTTATTTCCGGCCATCATAGACGTCCTTCCTCATAATCACTCGGCTATCGCTATCATGGCCGTCATTTTCACTATTTACTATTATGGGTATTTGGAGGCTCACACATGTGAGCTTCCTCAATGCTTAAGCAGCACAAGAGATAAATCAGAGCATTGGCTGTGTGGAGAAAACCTAACTGAGAACAGCTGGAGTGCTCTCTTGACTAAATATTTACAAAAGGCATGATTATATCACTAAGTGACGTTGTGCGAAGATAACAATTTATCAATCATCTTGCTTAACACAAGTCCCCACGGGACGGGCCGCATTCCCACTTAACAATAAGGATCTATTGTATGCTAATTAATTTACTTATTTTCACTTCAGGTTATTTTAGACACGTTTGCCCTTGTGTTTTTATAGCAGCTCATATTGCACAGAGACCAAACAAATGTTTTATAGGCAGAGAAGGGTGGGGGAGGCACAGCTAAGTATCAATCTTGGCTCACATTTGGTCCTCCAGGGCCCAGGGTGAGAAGAACGGATGTGTAGAGGCACATCCTGCCTATCTGGTTGCAGACACTGCTGCTAATTTAGAAGATATTCCAGGGAAATAAAAAGACAGAGGCCAGCAGCCTTCTGAATTTAAATATAAACATTTTATATCTAAACTTAAATTTAAAAAAAATTTTTTTTTTTTTTGCAAAAATTTCTCCCTGATGGATGAAGCAGCAACTTCCCTCACTCTCTCTAAGGTCCCAGTGACAGAACCAAGTTCAAGTCCACGGAAGTTCCTCATAGAGAACCAATGAGCTCAGTGAGCTTCTTTACAGAACATGGGTGAGGGTTCACTGACAAGATAGTGGGGGCCCCAAAGGAGCCACCCTGCAAAGTCTTCACCCACCACAATGGATAGTGGCTTCCCCATAATCGCATAGATGAACCCCTTCTCCTATTCATTCCCAAACTCAACCTCCATCAGACTCTAAGGCCTCCTGGAGTTAGGGCAGACTGCAAACAACTGGTTGGGAGGGGTAGCTGGATACTTAAGAGTGCAATAACCTCTCTGGTCCTCCCTCTATGAGGGAGCATCAGCCCTCAACAAGCCCAGTTGTGATGGCTTTTTGCATGCAGGCACAGCTGAACTGCAAACGGCAGTTATTTGGCTCAGACGATAACGCTGAGCCTCACAGACACAGCTGTGATTTCCCACACCCAAAGTAGCTATGAGGCAAGCCTCGCCCAAGCATAGTTCCTATCCACCATGGCCCTCAGCCTCCTGGGAAAATCCAGAGAACCCAGCTGACCACATAGACTAGACATAGACGTAAGACTCTCTGCAGAGCCAACTGGAAGAGGGATTCTGGGACATTGGCATCGACATACACAGACCTTCCAGAACCTTGACTTAATACAGAATACGTAGACTGTAAAAAGCATGATATGAGAGCAAGATTTGTCACAAAGCTGGGTGACAAGGTTTCTTTACAGAACCCCAAATACAAGCAGTGGTCCCACACCTCTGTTGTCCAAACCTGTGTGATGTTGTCACTGGATAAGGACTAATTCAGAGAAATGCTAGTCTCAGGGCAGAAGCCCACACAACTAGCAGGAATTCACTAGCCAGTACTGAGCTGGCTCAGAAGAACTGGGGGTAAAAAGGGGTACCCCTGTATGGGGAGGGGTACAGACGAAGGTCCTGGGATGAGATCCCAAGAGCTAACACCATCTAGCTCCCTTAACCCTCTAACTCATCCTCCTGCTCTGAAAGTTGAGAAAATTGGAATCCACATGAAAATTAGTAATAGAGACATACATGCAGGCCAAATTCCTTACAATGTGACAACTTAAGAAAAAAAAGCAAAACTCCCAGAATAATGTCCCTAGTGACAGTATGCCAGAACTGTAATGAGCTCTTTCAAAACAAGTTGAGAGATATTAAGAAAAATAATACAAGGCATGCAAGACTAACAAAAGTCGGATTTAGAAAAACCTAGAAACAATGGAACAAACTTTTAAAAATTACATGTAAGACTTAATCGCTTTATAAATTAAATTACAAGAAACACAAGAACAAACACAATTAGAAATGCCTTCTGAACATCAAAATATTTTTAACAAGAAAGTGCAAAAAGCAAATGTTAAGGAGTCTTACAGAAGATGAGAAATGGTGCAGACAACCAGGAATAATCTAACATGAATCTTAGCCGTCCCTGTGAAAGGAAAGCCAAAGCAAAGGAGAAGAAACAATTAAACTCTAACTCAATGAGGCTGAAGAGGTGGCTCGGCAGTTAAGAATGCTCGATGCTTCCAGAAGACCTGGATCTGAACTCCAGCACCCATATGACAGTTCACAACTGCCTATAACTCCAGTTCTAGGGAAGCATATGCCTTCTTCTGATTTCTCTGGGTACCAATCACACATTAAGAGAATCCCATGATTCTCAAGAACACCAAACCAGAATGGTCAACACCAAGTCATCTGTTGTGCTTTAAATCACATGTGTCATGTGATGTGCTTTAAAGAAAAAAGTATTTTTGATAGCAGACAAAGGAGCACATGAAAAATGAAATTAAAGTTACATCAAAGTATCAAATATTAACTCTTATACCAAAGGAAGATAAACTTATTTAGGATACTTAAGAAAGAAAATAGTAAAGTAACGATTTTATACCCAGTAAGTCTAACTCTCCAGTTAAAATGCATAAATTACTGTTCATGAGAAAAACCAAAACAGTCTTATTTCCGTGAGTCCTCCCTGAAGAATCTATCAGAAAACAAAGAGTCGAGCAAAATAAATGACAGAGAAATCAACAGAAAGAATTCTAATGTATATTAAATCTGTAATTATTTATAGTAGACAAATGAGAGTTATATTTATGCATTGTGTTGTATATATATATGGGATGTGTGTTTGTGTATTTGTGTGTGTGTGTGTGTGTATGTGTGTGTGTGTGTGTTTAAGTTGTTTGTCAGGGAAATCCAAGAGACTCTGAAGACAATATAGGTTATTGCTATTGTTCTCTAGTTACCTCACAGGATTTAAAGGTAAGTTCCTATGCTGAAGATACTCTGTACTTCAGACATAATGTGCAACATTAAATGGATTCAGTAATATATGTGTATGTGTGTGTGTCTGTCTGTCTGTGTGTATGTGTGTGTGTGTATTTGTGTGTGTAATAATATAATAATAATGAAAGAATAAGGAGGGGATATAAATTTTAGAGGAAGTAAGAGAGGTATGAGAGTTGGAAGGGGAGGACATGGGAAGGGTTGGAGGAGAAAATGGGGGATGTGACGTAATTATATTTTGAAGAATTATTGAGAAAAAAGGAAATTATTAAATTGGATGCTTTAGAAACAGGTGTCCATTAATATATTTAAAATGTTGAGGAACATAATGGTTATGTGCAAGCTTAACACCTTAGATGTGCAATGTTGTCATTTAGTAATCAAATAAAAGTAACCGTTAAGTAATTATGAATGATAACCTTCAGTCAACAGATTCTAATGATATACTGTAGAGAAAAACTTATTCATGTTTTGAATGATCAAATTTAATCATTAAGTTTATGTTGCTATGCACAAAGCAGAATAAAAAAAATTTCACAGAAGAAGAGATGAAAGCACGTATACAATAGCTAAAAAGTCTGCCAGTATATAGTGCAGACACAGCTTTAGGTCAACAATGAGGAAAAGATTACATGCAATGGGAGGGATTTACAAGCCTTTGGGCTCAAAGACATGCTCCAACAAATGCAATCACTCTGGGAAGGCTGTAGTCATTGTTACAGGAACATCATGTCTGGTTTTTAGTTTTTCTTCAACATTTTATTTAACTATTTCTAGTAATTTGACTAAATTGCCTTCAGTAATCATGACCATTGGTGGCTCTGTGTTGCTAGTCCTACTTTGTGCCTAATTCATACATTCACATACACATACACACACACACACACACACACACACACACAGTCACACAGACACAGACACAGAGACACAAATACCACACTCATGCTCACAAAGCAGATAAGCAGTAAGCTAGTCCAGATTTTTCATCCTTGTGTCCTTCTTGACATGGAAGAAGAAATAGGCAGATGAAATACAGAAGATTTAGATTAAGTCCTGTAGGCATTAATGTAAATAGGTGGTGTCATATGAAACATGGGCCAGGTACCTGGGATATTCCATGCAGTAGCAGAAATAAGAGAGTCCCGGGGTTAACAAGGTAGAAGAAAGGACCAGCCCCCCAAAGTTGTCCTCTCACCTCCACAGGCTCATCATGGCTTGCATGTGCCTATGCATGTGCACGTGCATACAAACATACACACTACACACACTACAACACACATTCATGCATACTATATATATATATATATATATACACACACACACACAGACACATACATGCACACACACTCACACATCACACACATACTTGCACATACAGACATACACAGACATACAGACACACAGAGATATATACACCACACACACACACACAGACAGACACACACAACACTCACATACACCACACTCACACACACCATGCACATTGCACAGAAAGATACACACAAACATACTACACACACACACAGGTGCACACACACATACCATACACACAGACACATACACAAACACACTAACACAGGGAGATACAGAAACACACACACTTCTCACAGAAAAGGGGGGAGAAAATTTTTAAAAAGTAGATTGTTTTTTCTCTAAAGGTAAAGGGCCAGAGAGGTGAGTCAGAAGTTAAGGGGGTGTACTGACTGGTTTTGTGTCAACTTGACACAAGCTGGAGTTATCACAGAGAAAGGAGCTTTGGGTAAGAAAATGCCTCCATGAGATCCAGCTGTAAGGCATTTTCTCAATTAGTGATAAGGGGAGAGGGCACATTTTGGGTGGTACCATCTGTGGGCTGGTAGTCTTGGGCTCTATAAGAGAGCAAGTTGAACAAGCCAGAGGAAGCAAGCCAGTAAGGAACATCCCTCCATGGCCTCTGCATCAGCTCCTGCTTCCTGACCTGCTTGAGTTGCAGTCCTGCCTTCCTCTGGTGATGAACAGCTGCATGGTAGTGTAAGCTAAATAAACCCTTTCCTCACCAACCTGCTTCTTGGTCATGATGTTTTGTGCAGGAATAGAAACCCTGACTAAGACAGGGGGCTTGCTGCTCTCTTAGAGGGCCAGAGTTCAGTGCCCAGTGCCCACATCAAATGGCTCATGACTACTTGAAAAGAGATTCCAACAGATGTGTTATTCTCTCCCACAGACAGACATAAATACAAATGAAATAAGTGGTTTTGAAAGCAGCACTCCTTGGGGACATAGGTGCAGCTAGAAATGTGAAGAAAGGAGACTAACCACTGCTACTTGACATGGCAGAGAGCAAGTGCCACGAGGCCCAGTGATCCTCAGAAGACACGTATGGCCCTGACTGAAACCCAACATTCATGTCAAAATCCACGGCTTTGTATAGTGATCACCTCAGAGGATGATGCAGAGGGCCAATGTATTCACTGGGGGGGAGGAGGGAGGGTGTGAGATGAAACAATATAAGACACAAGAGAAAAGAACTGTGGCTGGGAAGGTGACTCAATCAATGGAGTACTTGGCATGTAAGCATAAGGACTTATGTGTGGTCTCCAGAACCTACGTTAAAAATCAGCTCCGAGCATGGCCCAAAACCAGGGAGGCCGAGACAGGCAGACCCCAGGGTCGCTGGCCTGCCTAGCCTAACTGGAGGGTTGTAAAGGTGATGAATGCAAACAACCTACCGATGGTCCAGCTCACCTCTCCTGAGTGCGGTGCTGGCCCGCCATGTACTTCGCCCTCACATGCACTACACAGCACACCCTCCCTGGCTGTGATAGCTTTTGCTGTGAAGCCACTTTTAAGCTGTGCTTGGTTCCACTCCTCCGAGGCATCCACCGCACATTCAGCATATCTGAGAATTTTACCCCTGCTGCATTTTGAATTATTTTTAATTAATTCCTAAGTTTTCATCAGGTTCATACACAGAGTGATCACATTCACCCCATGACTGCCACTCCTTCACACCTCACTCCCACAGACTCCCCAGTTCTTTCCAACTAGTACCCTCCTACCTGTATGTCCTTCCTTTTCATACTTGCGTGTGTGTTTGTGTGGTATATGTGGTGTGTGTGTGTGTGTGTGTGTATGTGTGTGTGTGTATGTGTGTGGTGTGTGTGTGTGTGTGTATGTGTGTGTGTGTGTGTTATGTGTGTGAGGTGTGGAGGGGGGGTAGAGGGGTGTGTATGTGTGTGTGGTGTCTATGTGGTGTGTGTG
>JADRCH010000173.1:5088896-5110872 GCA_019843965.1 Rhynchomys soricoides
AGATCTGACCACATCAGAATATCCAAGGATGTGCAGCAGATCTGACCACATCAGAATATCCAAGGATGTGCACAGATCTGACCACATCAGAATATCCAAGGATGTGCAGCAGATCTGACCACATCAGAATATCCAAGGATGTGCAGCAGATCTGACCACATCAGAATATCTAAAGATGAGCAGCATATTTTAAGTGAAAAGGAAACTGTCAACCACCAAACTTGGGAAAAAATATTTTCTACAAGTCTGACAGACAAATATGACAGACCTCTTATAAATTATGAATCTAGCACCCCTACTTCTAAATTTTTAAAGGAACTGAATAATAATTCATAGAGCAAAAAACTCAGTTCTCCAGCAACTGCGGTCATTTGTAATGAATGACTATGCACAGCTTTTCAAATTGTGTGGCTCAGACACCATGTCTGTCACAACATTTATACAAAGACCAAGCAGACAGACACAAAGACTAGAACAAAACGCAGCAAAGCAATCCCTAGCCATTCCCGAGTAGCTGGGTCACAGGTGACTTCAGTTTTGTTTTCTTAATAGATTTTAGTATTCTCTAAATTTTCCTAAAATAAGTATTCAGTAATTGCCCTTTATCTATAGTTTGGTTTTTCTGTTATTTTCATGATCCACAGGTAAAAATAGTCTGGAATATTAAATGGAAATATCCAGGAAAAAAAAACAATTTATAAGTTTTAAGCTGTGTGTCATTCTGAATAGCATGATAAAATCATGCACTGTCTTGCTTGTGGGATGATTTGTCTCTTTGTTCACGATATCCATGCTGAATGTACCACCTGTCCATTAATTAATTATTTAGCATCTGTCTGGGTTATGTACTCTTTGCATTCAAGAGTCCTGGAAATTTAGATAGGCCATAGAAAAGCCATAAAGTGTTTTGTTTTGTTTTGCTTTGTTTTGGTTTTTTTGGGGGGGGAAGGTAGTGTGGTAGTTTGGATATGCTTGGCCCAGGGAGTGACACTATTAGGAAGTGGGCCTTGTTGGAGGAAGTATGTCATCACTGTGGGCATGAGCTTTAAGACCCTCATCCTAGCTGCCTGGAAGTCAGTCTTCTCCTAGCGGCCTTCAGATGAAGATGTAGAACTCTCAGCTCCTCCAGCTCCATGCCTGTCTAGATGCTGCCCTGCTCCCACATTGATGATAATGGACTGAATCTCTGAGCCTGTAAGCCAGCCCCAGTTAAATGTTGTCCTTATAAGAGTTGCCTTGGTCATGGTGTCTGTTCACAGCAGTAAAACCCTAACTAAGACGGGGGAAAGAATCATACTCTAAGATACTACAGTCAAAACAAATATTACATTAGTGAAACTGTGGAGAAGAAAAAAAAAATCCATGCTAGTTTTTGCTGTCATATTTCAAAGAGCTAAACTTACAACCATTGGGTACTAGAAGTGCTTAATTAAAAAGGAAAAAGAAAGAAAGAACATTCAGCTGCAGAATGAAGATGCAGGAATGACTCAAGGTGTCAAGCAGCTTCTGTGAGTCTTAGAATATGTTCAAATTTAACTATCAGTTGGCAGACAATTAGAAATTCTCTAATATTCTGCTTGAAATAACTTTTCTCTCTTAAAAATTGTAGGTATAAACACACCCTCATAAGAGCTTTTGTTTGTGTAGACTATCTCTGTTAACAGGCTTATTGATATTTACTACATTTGAAATATTTTTTAAATGGGCTGGTAAACCAGCTCAGCGGGCAAAGGTGCCTGCTGCCACACTTGATGATGGTCTGAGGTCCGTCCTGGGACCTAAGTGATAACAAAGCCTAATGCAAATGGTTCTCTGACCTCCATCAGGGTGCCATGGCACAAGTGGCACACATACACCAAGTAAACAAACAGATAAATATATTAAAATGTACTTTTAAGTGACATTAGATCTTTTAAAAAGAAATATTTAAAACCGAGCCACGTTCAATTCATTTTTAAAAAACCACAATGAAAAGTGCATACAAAAAGAAAAA
This sequence comes from Rhynchomys soricoides, assembly GCA_019843965.1. Taxonomy (NCBI): domain Eukaryota; kingdom Metazoa; phylum Chordata; class Mammalia; order Rodentia; family Muridae; genus Rhynchomys; species Rhynchomys soricoides. The sequence continues at coordinate 5,090,890 of JADRCH010000173.1, forward strand.
CAACTATGATGATAACTACACGTTACCATAAAATATATACATTTTTGTGAAATAATTCCATTTTTCAAAACAAAAAGAGTATAATTTGAAAAGTAGAGTGTTTTACCTTTTTGTAAATTCTTTTATGTCTGATTATCAGAATCGTCATCTGCTTCTGCACTTAGTTCATCAACATATTATGTCCTATGTAGCCACTGAGAAACATTCCCATGGATTCATAACAGACCACAGAGGAGAGAGCAAAGCCTGCTCCCTCACCAGCATTGTTGTCATAATGCTTAGATTCTATGATCTTAGCCAAATGCAGATTCAGGACTCTTAGATCCACTAAGATCAGTGGTCTGCATTACTTGGCAGTGTTCACTGTACATTAAACTTAGTGACTCAGATCCTCAATGGTCCAGCATAACAGTGCATGAGAGAAAAGGTAGGGATCATACTCCCCAACAAGTCCTTATCCTGGGACAAGATATTTCCCACCATGACAGCCACCACAGCTTAAACTACAACCAGAACGCTAACTTAGAATATAGTTCTGAGCTCTGTTACCCTCAGACAGACACAACAGATCATAAGAGACAGGAACAAGAGACTGGACATGACCAGAGTCTGTTTCAAAGAGCTAACTCTTCTGTAGATAACTAGAAAGTATCCACTTCAAGTCCCAGAGTTAATTGTACCAATCTTTATCACATTCATTCAACCAGCGTTTACTGAGTTAAACACCAGTCAGGAGGCATTGTGCTAGATGCTGGTGCTACAGAAGAGAGAATGGGGGAGGGGGGAATCTCTTCCTCATCTCTCAATTCCTAGAAGTAACTTAGTACCTCTGATATAGAAGGTACCCCATAAAGGATGGATGGGTGGATGGATGGATGGATGGATGGATGGATAGAAAACTAATCCAGAAGTCTCCCTCAAGTATCTCACAGTCCAGCGAAGGATGTGTGCATATAAACAAAGACTCTCTGTGGCTGGTAAGCCAATGTTTGATCTGAGGTAGGCAAACAGGTATCTAACAAAAAGTGATTACTTTTTTGGCAATTACCCCTGCATATCATCACCTAGAACACTAAGAGGAGGTCAATGAGGAAATAAGGGTGAAGGTGCTTTGCAGGGGAAGGAGGGGAGTTCACAGGTGCCAGGCCTACAAGTGGATCTGGGGTCCTGGCTCAAAGTATAGCCACATAGAGCACGGTCATAGCAAGGATCCAGTTCTTAGCGCTGAGCCTGCCATCTTGGCTTTGTGATACAACTTAGACCTGTGTTGGACTGGAGAATAACTAGTGGGAACTCTAACTTGGTCTGCTGCTGGGTCATCTGAATGCCTCTACCAGGTTCCTAACAACCACTAGGCATGGGTTTCAGTTAGCTTGAGTTACTATTACAAAAACACATAGACTCTCCATAGACTGGACAAATATTTATCTCTTGCTTGTCTAAATACTTCAAGTAAACTCAGAGCTCAGGTGAGGACTGGCTTCCAGGCTTATTAATGGGTACCTTCCTGTATCTTTAAGAAGAAGCAATACCTGAGGCTCCATGTTTCTTCTTCACATATCACTATCTGAGCTTTGTGTTCAAATAACCACCCAAAACGTTCCATTCAAATGCCACCGCCTTTTGGGGGTCAAGGTTTCTGAGGGTTACTATGAGGGGACACAAACATGTAACTCATCACATCACAGCATAGTTTCCAAGGTCAATGACACGCCCAGTCTCCCAGTGTGAGCCAAGTGTCCAAGAAAGAGACAAGGATAGTGACCAGACTGAGGTTGAAATGTTCTGGTCTTCACCCAGGCTCCATCAACTGCCTGCTTCTAAGCATCACTCAGGTAGTTAGCTGCTCTTCACACTTTGACACTGCTATGATAGCTAATCTTCATTGTCAACTTGGCTGCATTTATAACCATCTAGATTAGTGAAGCATACCACTGGGTATATCTGGGAACCTATTTCTACAGACAATCAGAGTGTGAAGGCTCAGTGCTAATCAGTGAACTAGTCCCTTGATAAGACTTATAAGACAATGCCATCATTTCGAGGTGAGGAAGGGTTGCAGGTAGGGCCTGGTTGGAGAAGGAAAGTCACTGGAGGTGTGTCCTTAAGTGGGACATTCTTGCAGGAAGCATGTCCTTGACTGATTTATTTTGTCCCAATCCCTGCCCATAATCCCCTTCTTTTTCTGCTTCGAAGCTATGGTGTAAATGTTCTGCTGTGTCCTCTCCTTCATGATATAGACTGATAGATCTAAGATGGTGAGCCACACTAAATAGTCCTTGCATTGTTGGTGTTTCAATGACTAAATGCCAATATTAAGTAATGTTTTTAATAATAATAAGTCATTCACTAATTCAATAAGTAATATTGAGTGATAGTTTTTTAAAATAAAGCAACAGTAAAATGCAGTTCAGAGTCTCGCACATGACTGTTTACATTCAAATCTAATCATCCATCCCTATAGCACTGTAGACATATGCTAAAGACACGAGCATCGAACTCCAGTGCCACGGAGCCTGTAAACGTTCTTTGACTTTAAGGTATAAATAGGATGGGCGCATGCTTTGGTGCTACGTGGGAAGAAGTACAATATTTTTATACCCAAAACAGTTGGATTTCTCCTGGCACTGTTGTTTTGTTTTGCTTAATAAAAAGCATAATGAGCCCTCTTGCATTTCTAGGTGCAGGGATTGATTTTCGAGTTGTAAACATGGCCCCATGAGTACCAACTCACCAGTATAGCACTTTCTTTTCAAACCTGCCAAGGCCCCTCACACAGAAACCAGAGCTATGTAAGAATTTGAGGATGTAACCCATCAATAAATGTATCTCAAGCTTTAACCCAAAGTAGGAACTCTACAGACTGCTCCGGCAAGAGAAAAAAACAGAATCCGGAAAGACAGAAGCGCTAAGAATAGCCCTTGCACTTTGCCCCCATGTAGATGAGTTGATAGTGACGGTTTGCTGCTGGATTCCAAAAGACTCCTGGAGCCTGGCTCCTCAGGAGAAGCACCCAAGAGTCTTCAGTTACGTATTCACCCTAATGATGCTACATGTGTTTTCAATCCTTCAAAAGAAGGAAAATCAATCAATGTTTACAAAGAAATACATAAAATGGAACTGAAGGGGGGAAAGTGGCCCAGCTCATCATTTCCCATTTGGAAACTTTACTGATGCCTGCCAGGATGCCCACCAAACGTAGACTAAGTTCTATTAAAATTCCATGGAAATAAAGACCCACCTGAATAGTACCAAGTCTGCAGAAATCAAAGCACGCTTCTGAGTGACATGGTCACAGGCAGGCGTGTTGGTCTCCACACACCAGCTCTGTACCTTTAAGAAGATCAGCCCAGAACTATGGTTTAAGCAATCAGGTACCATCATAAGCCCCAAATCTCAGCATCTTCAGAACTTAAGAGAGAGAAGGGCTCTGTGTCACCAACAAGAAGGAAGGGAAGACAGGAAAGATGGAATTCATTCTTACACAAACTATAAGTCAGTAAGATTTTTCCCCGTGACCTTTGTCAGTTCTCCTTGCCAAGGTAAATTCCATCTCTGCTAATCTCATAGACAAATATTAAAATTAAATACAGAATATGACTTCATCTAACATTTCTCTCTATGTGGTGATCATCAAGACTGTTTACTTGGGGAACCCCCATTGGACCTCCAATTTGACATGGATCCCACAGGCCAGGGAACAAGATTACCATTGTTTATCTATGGCTTTATCGAACTTGTCAATGGGCTGTTTGGTAAGCAGGGCTCATGAGTCTTCTATCCCAGCCCCCAGTTAGTTCAGGCTATAAGTCAGGAAGACTCTAGGAACCTCTGGGGAGAATTCATCTTCCAAGGGCCCCGTCTACAGAGTTGGGACATACTGAGGCTCTGGAACCTGGGGCTCAGAATAACCAAAGAAGAAAAGCAGGCGCTTCTAGCATGTGTCTGCTTCAGATCCACTTCCCATCTCCAATGTTATTTATTAGAGCTAATGAAATTGTGAGCACAGAGTCAAAGGAAATTTTCCTTAAAAATATGGGGAAATAACATCATAGTTTAAAAAAAAAAAAACTTAGTATTTTCCTTTGTGTAGTACTCTTTGGTTGGTATATAAAAAACCCTGGAGCCCTGGATTTTGGAGTGGAAGAGAAATACACTGCATTGGCCTCTGTGATGAACAAGAGCTATCTTTCTTCCTTTCAGAAAAGGGGGAAATGTATTCAGGAGGAGGGAAAGGCCCAACTCCAGAGAGTTCAGTGAATCCTTCTAGCCTTTGGTCACATCTGAGGAGGTGGTAGTGAGGGACTTCAATTTATAACCAGTCATTCAGAAGCCTAGGTGACAGCCTCTATTGGTAGCCACCTCGAGAGAGAGATTTCTCAGTCAGTCATCCAACAAGATGGAGAACTGCCTAGTGTGCACATACGACTACCTGAGTTTGGGTCCCACCAGCATTCACGTCAAAAGCCAGGCATGAGTTAGGGAGATCAATCCTGCACATCCAGTCAGAAGAGAAGCCCAAAGTAGAGAGACATGGACGACCATTCCTATACCAGAGCCACTGCACACCCAGCCACCTCAGTGTCTAGAGATGTCACCATATATTTATTTGTTTATATTTAGTTTGGGAGTAGGTATGTGCATTTGCATGTGTGGAGGTGTGCATGTATCATGGTACATGTGTGGGGTGTGCATGTGCCATGGTGCATTGTGGGGGTATGCATGTGTCAGGTGCATGTGTCAGGTGCATGTGTGGGGTGTGCATGTGTCATGGTGCATGTGCCATGGTACATGTGTCAGGTTGTACATGTACCATGGTGTATGTGTGGGGGTGAGAGAACAACATGAAAGAGTCTGTTCTTGAGCTCAGCTCTCCAGGCTTGGAAACAAGCACCTATACCCAACTGAGCCATCTCAGTAGCCCTCACTACCTGTTTTTGTGAATAAAGCTGTCCTTGAGCACATTGGTACCCACTCACTTGCAAGTGGTATCTGACTGCTCTTGATGCTTCCTCTACAACCATCAAAGCATTTTAGCCCAAAGGACCCAAACACTGTGCTCCCTGGGCCCTCCCACAAAGGTTATTCTGACCATCCTTGATCTAGACTTCTATTAAAAGCAATTAATATACCCAATAAATGTGTTCAGTTATTACACGTTAATTAAAAATGTTTTAGGAGGCTGGGAAGATGGGTCAGTCTGTGAAGTGTCTGCTGTGTACACATGAGGGCCTACATTTGGGTCCCACCAGCACTCATGTGAAAAGCCAGGCATGGGCTGGGGAGATCATTCAGTGCACAAGGCATTTGCCATGCAAACATAAGGACCAGAGTTAAGATCCCCAGAAGCCAAGTAAATGCCAGGCAGGGGTGGCAGTCACCTTTAATCCCAGATCTAGGGAGACAGAGACAGGGCCTCCCTGAGGCAAGCTTGTTAGCTAAATTAGCTAGACCTGGCAAGCTCTGGATTCAGTAAAAGACCCTGACCCAGCCCGGCAATGGTGGCACACACCTTTAATCCCAGCACTCGGGAGGCAGAGGCAGGCAGATTTCTGAGTTCAAGGCCAACCTGGTCTACAGAGTGAGTTCCAGGACAGCCAGGGCTACACAGAGAAACCCTGTCTTGAAGAAAAAAAAAAGAAGAAGAAAAAAGACCCTGACCCAATAAACAAGGTAGAGAAAACTAGGAAGCTATTCAATATCAACTTCAGATTTCTACATGGATAGGCACACACATGTGCACAGACAATGGAGTGCACACACAAACATTGAAGGACAGGAGAACTATCCCTACCCTGATTTGATAATTATACGTGAATGAAGGTATTAAACCATGGCATTGTACCTTATGAACCCACATAGCCAAAATTACAAAGAAGCCAAAAACAAAATGATGCAGAAATGCAGGATAAACTACAAAGTGTGTTTTGTCTGTGACCTGTACTGTGCCGGTCATCATAGCCACCACCATTCAGGAGCAAAGGTGTTTACATCTAGTGAAGTTCTGTAATCCAACTCTGATGTTCCATGTTCCTATGTGACTTGTTAATACAAATGAAGATGTCTACCAACACCTGTATCAAAATCATTCCCAGAGAGTCAGTGGTTACATGACACAGGGCAATGTACCACCAAAGCCAATTCCCCCATAGCCAGATTGGTGAATGGCGTGCCTTCTGGGAGGAGTTTAGCTTTATTTAAGAGGAGCCTGATATATTCCTCGAAAGTACTGTAGAACATATTCATAACCTGTCCTGGGTGCCATGTCCCTGAACATTGTGACAATGGTTCCATTATCATAAGCCCCAGTCTACAGGTAAAGAAAGAGACACACAGTGGGTGCTTCACGTGTCTCACACCATGCTGACACTGGGATTCAAACCTAAACTCACTGAAATCTGAGTTCACTCACTTGGTAGTTAAAATAGCTACCAAATTAAGTATGCTACAATCTTTAAAAAAAAAAAAAAACTATGAAATTGATTGTACTTTAAGACAAATTTATATTTTATTAATTGAAATATCAGTAGACAACTGAAAAACTTGTGTTTGAAAGAAACATTTATTCACTCTTCGGGCAATGTTCGGCACAAATACCCATTATGATAATTCAGCGTCTACTTCAGTCTCCACCCCCAACTGAAGGCAGGACAACTCCAGGGTAATCCTTACAAATTAGTTTAGGGAGTTCATGGAACCTTTAAAAGATAAGGCTGAACTGACAGACATAGAGTCACTAGGTCTTGGGGGGTCATAAGTCAGCCTGAGCCCTTTGCTGACTGCCAATGAGATGTACCCAACCAGCTCACACTCATATGGCCATCACTGCAAGTCACCCCATGTAGTGACTTCCCCCAGGATGCCATGAGCCAGGTTAAATCCTTCTGCCTTTATGAGGTCTCTGCCAAACTCTGCTACAGCAATAGGAAAAGTAGCAGGCTCATCACGCCTTGTGGTAGCTCAGCCACATACCCAACATTTCCTTCATGATAGGCAGCCTTCCATTCTCCCCTGACCTTCCCCTCACAGGCATCTCCAGCTTGCACTCTCTTCCCTGCCTCTATCGGGTGTCATGAGGAGCAGAGGACCTGTTGTTCACAGACCATCTATTCTATGTGTTTCAGGATCCCGTTATATAGGTCACCAAGAGTGCTGTGCCTTTCGCTTTCCTTATGAGATTCTGAAATGTCCAATATGGGGCAAATATAGCATACATCTACGATGCATGGATAGATGGGTAAATGGAAGGATAGATCACCTGACAGGCTGAGAATATGCCCCGGCCAAACTAGAAGCCTAATTATTTGTAGCAGCAAAGGAGTTTTTCTTTGCAACATTATTTATTAGCTATTCTTCTCCTACTGCGGTAAGATACGCACACCACGAGACCACCTTATCAACCATTTTGGAGCATTCACACTTTCATAGTGTAAGCACAGACAACACTACTCATAATGATGGCTTTATCTTCATCCTACTTGGGAACTTCATCCCTATGAAGCAGAAACCCTCAACTCCCTTCTCCAGTCCCTGGAAACTCCTGCCTGTGACCCCAGGTCCCTATAGGAGTGGACTTGTACATTGTTCTACCTCCTGACATGGGTTTATGTCACTTGGAACCATATGCCCAAAGCTGTCTTCAAACTCTCAATCCTCCAGTCTCAGCCTCCCTCACAGATCTGCACCATCATGCCCGGCTAAGTTCATTTTTTTCTAAGTATTTGATGGTGACTGTTGATCACGAGGAAGGAAGTTAGGACTGATCAGAAGACACCAATGTGCTCTGAGCTGCAACTCATACCCAGCCTCTCACAGGCATGACTGTTTCAGAATACAGAGAACACAGTCTGGTAAAGCACGGAGGGTGAATAGCTACGTTTCAGAATTGGTGCAAGACTCCTTTTTGTCTCACCAAATTGCCATAAGAATTCAAGGGTTGGGACCTACATGATACCCACTTTAAAGATAAGAAAATGAAGCTTATTGAGGCCAGTTCTTGTGCTCTGAGTCATGGCCAGCATATTCTGGGGAAGAATTTGGGAATTATTCGATTCCCAAATGCTGCATCCTTTGATGCCTACCACAGAGGGTAGAAATAAGCCAATCAATCATCCTACCCTCCCCCAAGATGGACTGAGCAAAATGCTCGTCATGATTGCAGAAGAATGCGAAGAGTCTGTGTTGCTGCTCGGGTGCATTTGATGTGCTTAGACTATTAAAGCCTCTTTAAAGATGAAAAGAACAAACAGGCTTCCGTAGGAGTGGGAAGAATTTCGTGATTGAATGGTTTGTCACCAGGCTGTGAGTGTTGTCATGTCCTTGGGGACTAGAGAAACAGGATGACCCCAACGGGGCTCCAACATGCCTCCACACAGCCTGCCCAGAGGAAGTGTGCAATCCATGAACTCAGGGACCCACCCTTAGCACGCAGAGTCCCTGAGGTAACATCTGCAAAGCCTTTGAGTTCTTGCAAAAGAGGCTCCAGAAACCCGAGGTGAGTGTCATAAATATGCATGTGTATCTTTATCTCCTGTTAGCATTAGTGTCCTACTGGGCGGGGCACATGTCTGACATGCTCAAAATTGAAGGGGCAATGTCCCCTTTGATTGCAGGACACTCTGCAGAGAACAACTTTCAAACCAAGTCCTGTGTGCACGCAGGCAACATCTTTTCAACTCAGGCCAATCAGAAAGTTTGCCTTGAAGTAAGGACTGCACTGAGCAGGGCGCCAGCGTTTTATTTCCATGTCTTTCTAGCTGGTTCTCTGTGCCTCTCTTCAAAGGCTGAGTTTGTCTCGATATGTAAACTGCAAAGCCCATGTGCTTTCTAGGGTAGATGAAGTGTGGCAAAGGGTGACATCCAAGCCATCTCCTTTCAGAATTTCCCTAAAGGGAAAAATAACATTGAAAGCACGGCCACTCTGGGTAACAGAAGGCATCTAAACATTGCAAACATTCTCAGCAGTGACTCTGTGAGCTGAGCTGAGAGTCTTCTATGGCACACACATCACCTTTGTCTTCCACTCACTCCATCAATTCTATACTCCCTTGCTGTTGTGGTCTACTCCTACGCTCCTTGTGGCTTTAAAGAGACTCTAAGTAGGGTTCATAGCCTTCTGCCAGGCACCCTGTCTGCTAAAGGCTTGATACTACTACCACAGTCCTTACCTGACCTCCAGGCTTTCTGATACACATCTGTCACAGTGCTTCAAAGCTGGCTTGACTTGCCTTGGAGAGCTTCTGAACTTCTATTGTCTGAAGCTGCAATTTCATAGAGGGCGATTGTCAAAACATCTGGATGGATTCAGACTGCTATCTGCTAATCCTGATGAAAAATAGAGTCAGGGCTAAAGTACGGAGGTGTGCAGGGGAGATGGAAACTGAAGGGTTGACTGCCTGGAATATCAAGACAAGGAAGCTCTGTCTTCTAAAAACACAACCATTCCAAGCTCCCCAGATAAGGATCCTTCTTGTATTTCCAGAGTGGTAATCTCTGTGACAGGCTCTTTCCTGTGGCCTAGCATTTCTTTAAGTCTGAATTCAGTATACTGATGGGGTCATAAAAAGCTTTTGAGCTACAAGTATTTTTGTGAAGAGGAATAAACATAGATACCCACAGCCACACACACCACCCTTGGTTTAGTACTCCTCTGACCTCAGCTGCCTTTGCAAACCACGAGGTACAGGACTGAGCCAGTTTTAATTGTATGGCCTGCTTAGCTTTAACTTTTCAACTGGACCAGTCTAGAGTCACCTGAGAAGGGAGGCTTAGTTGAGGAATTGTCTGGCTCATATTAACCTGTGGGTATGACTTGGGGATAGGGGAGTTGTCCTAGTTGCTAACTGATGTGGAAGGGTCCTGCCCGCTTAGAGTGGCACCATTCTCTGGTAAGGTGATCCTGCACTATATAAAAATGCAACCCATAACGAGCCTGCTATCAAGCCAGCAAATAGCATTCTTCCATGGTTTCTTCTTCATGTTCTTGTCCTGACTTCCCTAACTAATGGACCATTAGTAACCTTTAGATTAAATAGACCCATTCCTCCTCTTGCTTATTTTTGGTCGAAGTGTTTTATCACAGCAACAGAGATGAGATTAGAACAACGTGACAAAAGACACTTGCCATAAAGACAGACAAAGCTTAGTCCTAAGCTGTGACTCCATCACTTCTGCTCCCCAACATGACCTCAATGTGTTTATAATCATAAAACCCAAGCTATTAGTAGCTATTGCTAAGATGGTCAGAATATAGATACAGAGGATGGAACGTGTGTTCCAGGAGTCTACCCTGAATCCAGCCCAAAGTGATATACAAAAGCCCCAGTTATTCACTCAGTCAACTCTGCTTGTAGATGCTGGAAAATCTGATGTCAACTCTGTCCATGCTAGTACCGCACAGTAGGTGTGCAGTAACAATCACTATATGACAGATAGTGGTGGGGACAAAAGCAGGACACATAAGTTTGGAGTTTGTATTGAATATAGACTATAAATGTAATAGTCAACATTCAAAGAGACAGCAAAGCCTTCTGAATTCAAGAAAAACCCACAGGAAGGTAGACAAGATGGTAACACAGATGATTAAGCACCTAAAAGAAGACAACTTCAGTTGGGTTGACCTTGACAACCATGACAAGATACAAGGAACCCCTTCAGGCTTGACTGAGGGGAAGGGCTTTCTAGCCCAGCATGTAACAGCCAGTCAGAACAGGGTGTCTTCTCTGAAGAAAGCAACAAAACTGCTTCTGAAAGCCTGATGTCAGCAAGCATCCAAGCTCTGCCACCAGGGCCCTGGTCAGAAGTGCACGCCCACACATAAATCTCCTATTAGAATGCAACCTCCCTGCTGACATGGGCTTTTTCAGAATCGTGACTTAGCACTCAGCATACATGTCAGTGGTAGTCCATTCCCATGAGACTGACCCAGTGACAATGGCCTTCCTTCATTGGTCATCTTCCCCTCGTGAGCAGTAAACACACAACATTTACAAAACCAGTGACGCCCACCTTTCATCCAGCAGAGGCAGAGGTAGGTAGAGCTCCAGGCTAGCCTACTCCACATAGCAAGTTCCATGCATCTGTAGATACACAGAGAGACCATAAAAAGAAAGAATAAAGAAACCACTAGGTGAAAATGTACATGTTCAACCATGAAGCATGAAACATGGTACCAACACAAGGCAACAATAGGAGCAGGAGGGGCTGCAGCAACAGCTCAGCCAGCGAAGTGTTTGCCTTGTAAGTACAAGGACCTGAGTTTAATCCTCGGATTGGACTTTAAAGATAGAAATAAAAACAAGAGTGTTGTGCACACTTGTAATCGCACACTGGGGAGACAGAGACTGCAAGGTTCCTTGGGCTCCCTAGCCAGCCAGCCCAGCCTACTTGGTAAGTTCCAGGCCAATGAGAGACCCTGTCTCCAAAGATAAGGTGAATGGTGTTTGCGTTAGTCAGGGTAAGGATAGCCATCATAACGCCTCAGGAACGAACCACAGACTGAGTTGTTCTCTGGCCTCAATATGCATATGCGCATGTACACATTGTGTATCCACACATACAGGCTCACCTGCACAAGCACATGCACACCCACATACACAGGAAGTTACACACACACACACACACACACACACATGCAAAGACAACAAAATTCTTCCATTTGGGAGAAAATGTTAAATTATTCTTTGACTGAGCCCCAGTCCCTACCTTTGGCCTGTGTAAGTCCTCATTGATGCCTGGCCTATTTCTGGGTATATGAGCATGCAACTATTCATTTATTTATCATGTATATGGAAATGAAATTGAAGGAAACTTTCTGACAGAGAACAAGGCTAAATGCCAAAGGTCAAACCCTCAATGGACCCAAAAAGGATAAACCAATTCCCCATATAGAATACAGGCCCTGCTGCCCCCAGAGAACAGACATCAGCTTCCTTGTCAGTGCCCTTCAACCATGTTGTCTTTGACGCCCCTCACCCCCCCACACACACAGTGGGAGGACGAAGACGGAACCATTGGGCCATCCTTGTCTGCCTCTGAGGTCACTACTGCCATGGGACAACTTACGTCTAGACATTATTGCAGCCACAGCAACAGTGACGGGCACCGTCAGCGATCTCTCCCTGCTCACTGGGTGAGAAAAGATTTTTCATTTCATACATCATTTACAACTTGCCGCTGTGATTCTAAAAAACCAGTGGGCTTTATCGAGTTAATGAGCAAGAAATACATATTTGGTGAGCATGTTAATTTTGTGAAAGTTCTGCAGAGCCCAGGACATTAGGCAATGTGCACGGGGCATCTGGATACTCCAGGGAGTCCACTCCCCCAGATGCTCTCCACCCAGCTATGTGGGCACCTGGCTATTTACTAATAAGTCAGAAATGCCTCTAAATTGATGCTGAATAGCAAATGTGTCCCTTGCACTTAGCATTCTCTGTATTGTCTCTAGGCAGGGACATCTGGGACCTTGTGCCAAAGTCACCATAGGCCCAGTTGAGTTTCACATCCATATAGCAGTCTCTAAAGCAGGAATAAGAAGCTTGTAGTTGCAGCTTCAGGGAAAATCAGGTCACAGGGAGAAGAAAGTCTGCTGAATTCTAGCATTGAGAACTACCAAAATTACATAAGACAATCTCTCAGAAAAAAATGATGCTGTAATAAAAGTGACAGACTAGACATGCGGGTGAAACGGCCTGTCACAGGACCAAAATAAGACACCAGAGCAAGACTTTACTTATTAAAGAGTCCCTTTATTCTTATTTTTACCTATCAAACTCTCTGACATTTCAAGCTGGTTGAATACATCTCAGAATTAATCCCCTCTCCCAAGCCATCAAGCAGGACAAGCCACAATAGATCTTTCAAGTTCCATCTTGAGTTTCAGCCTAAATTAGATATGAGCGATTGGATCCCAGCAGCTGCTGGGTAGTGACAGAGCTCACATCCACAACTGGTAAGTATGTATGCAAGAGGTGGGTGGAGGGTCCCCATCTATCCACCACCCAAGGGAGGAATGTGGACTGGCGCCTTATTAAAGATGGAGAGATGTTTGCTGCACTGTTAAATTACAAGTATGTGAGCTGGATTGAATTTTAAATTGAAATACAAAATGATAGCCACTACTCTAGAATATCCCTCCCTCCACACACAACTGACAATGGAAGAGGGCAGCATTTTAAATATGCTATAAAATTCACCTGGGTTCCAATTCTGGCCTCCTACCCATCACAGATAAAGTACCTGTAAACACACACACACACACACACACACACACACACACCCCAGAGCTGACACAAAGAGGGTGATTTCGATTAGGTAAAGCACAGACAGTAGACAGAACACTTACACTGAGCACTGTTTTGCTCAGCAGGTTGTTTTGCATGTAACACAAAATGCAAAAATAGTCTATTTCAGAAAAGATGCAAAATAAGTACCACTATTTTGGGGAGGAACATAATCATGATTTGTTGGTGAATATAAATCCAGGAAACAGGTTTGTAAGCTGACATAAATGGTGTTCTGTGCTCCATCTTGCTAGCCAAGCTCATTCTGCACGCCTCATGTGCAGTTAGACTATGTGTGAGAAAGGTCTTCATTTGCAAATGGTTTTTGGAGAAGTGGAGACTGAAGAGTTGAGCAGTGTAGCAGACAGCAAGGAGGTTAGAGAGAATGTGCAGGCTCTCCAGAAAGCTTTAAAACCTGCCCTGGATACACTTCTTTAGGAAGGACCACGCTGCCTCTCTGCATCCTGATTATACCTGTTCTCCTCTTGAGGCCACTCCAGGCCAGGAAAGAGGCCAAGAGCATGCCCTATATTCAAACTACACAGAAATACACAAATCCCAACCTTCAGGCACTCAATCACTCCCTACTTAAAACATAGGCTAGGCTGGTTATAGAGGCACACACCTTTAATACCCATACTCAGGGGATTAAATACACACACACACACACACACACACACACACAAGCAAACACACAGATACACACACAGACGCACACATACAGACATTCAGACACACATATACATATACACAGACACACATATATACACATACATACTCACATATATACAGACGCATACATATATACATATATACATACACACATATACACACATATAGACATGCAGACACACGTACACATATACACATAGACATACACACATACATATACATATACATACACATATACACATAGATATTCACATCCGCATATATATATATATATACACATACACACATATACATACATACATACACATACAACAACAATAATAGAACTGACATGGGCTTGTGTTCTCATCCTGAAATCACAAATTCTACAACAGGTCATACCACTTACTAGGGAAATCCCAACTCTCCCAGAAAAGCCTATGTATAGTAGAGAAGAAATAATGAAAGGAAAATGGAAATTCGGGTAAAAAAAAGGCTTCCTGCAAATGATGGACATGGAGAAGAATGTTCCAGAAAGTTTATAAATCTCTTCTCTCTTCACTTTGCAACCAGTGATAACAGGCACCTGCTCTAACAACTATGAAGCAACCTCAAAGCCCGTCCCATCCAGCTGCCTGCTGGCCCTCTGTGGTGGACATGCCCTTGGGTGACCCTGCCAGTCTGACTCCTTTCCCTGAATCCAGATGGAAATGGCAGCTTGCTTCTAGCTAGGCAGAAGAATGGCCTCTTCTGTAGTCATCCCCTTCCATGGAACTCCCTCTTATGTTGCTTATGTTGCTGCTAGCTCTGGTACATTCAAAGAAGTTTCCTCTCTCAGAAAGATACTCACATACCCATTGCAGAACACTGCGCTGTTCTGACACATGACAAAAAAGACTGCGCTAATTTACCCATTAGCTCACAGCAGCTGTGGTTGACTGCACAGGATCTGCACAAGATCCAGCCAGTTGCTTTTCCACCCTTAGCTGAAAAGCTATTGACAATTGATGACCACTAGGGGAGGAAGAGTCCATTTCCTTTAAGGGTGTGTTCACTAATAGGATGGCCATGCAACCGTGGATGACCCCACCTCATGTGTATATAGACAGTATTAATTAGATTCAGTGGGTTATAAAATAGAGATGGAGAGCAGACATTAGCTAGCACAACCTCCATGAGGAAACCCCAGCCCTCCTGACACCTATAGGACCAGGAGCAGGGGAACCAGCTGAGTCACACTGTGCATACACTTCTGACACAGAACCAATGTGAAAAAATGCTTTGGGGTGTGTGTGTGTGTGTGTGTGTGTGTGTGTGTGTGTGTATGTTTTAGTCTATTAACTCCGTGACCATTTGTTACACTGGAAGTAAGAAACTAATTCACTGACCTCAAAGTATACTGCTTTGTTGGGAAGGCAAGAAGCTCAGCAAAGAAGCACACAGTCTCCACCTACCCAATCCTACCTGCCAACCACAACATCAGCTGGAAAGAGGGACTCCCCAGAGCTCTCTAGGGGAGCAGAATCAATAGAATGAATATGCATAAGAGTAGATTTATTCAACTGGCTTGCATGCCACGGTTAGAGTAGTCCAAAATGGCTGCCTCACACTGGACAAGCTGAGAACCCAGTGGTTGTTCAATCCATGAGACTGGGTATGTCTCAGCACCCCCATCTGACACCAAAGCCTGGAGGACCCTAGAGAGGAACTGGGCTTCTGTCCACATTGGAAGCCGAGAGAAGCTTCTCTGATTTCAGTGAAAGAAAGCAGCAACAGCAAGGGTGGATGAACTTGCCAGGAAGGACTAAGATTTGACTAAGCAATCAAAAGACTAAAAAAAAAAAAAAAAAACGTTCCTTCTTACCCATTCTTATACAATGGGTCTTCCCTACAATAAGAGCAGTCAAGACAAACCCCCACAGACATGAGCCTTGACCAACCTGAGGTAAACAATCTCCCACTGAGGCCCTTTTGTCCCAGGTGATTCTAGGTCCTGGGGAGCCGACAATTAATGCTAAACACTCCAGGGCCTTGAACAGCAGGCAACAATACAGCTTGTCCAAAGCCTTCACTGTCACATTATATCCTGATGGGGGAGGGGCTGTAAGATGTAAGTGTGGTGTTAGAGGTTTTAAAGGTTGTTTGAAGCCACCAAGGTTATAGCTTCTTGGAAAGAACTCTCTGTGACTAATACTTACCTTGTTGTAACTGCCATTTATGCTTCCTCTTGGCCATCCCAACACGTACACTGATGTGTGCTGAGTCAGGACTGGGAAAGCAGAGGCTGCTGGGTAACACGCAAGAGTCTAGGATAAGAACTAGTATAGTTTGACTGTTGAATGCAAAAAAAAAAAAAAAAAAAAAACCCATAATGCCCTATTGCACTTGTATTAGAGTTTGTAGTCTCTAAGTCCGGAGCTCGGTTCGTTCCTCCTGGCGCTGCTGTCCCATTCTATAGGGAGTCACATTCTCCAATGAGGATGAGACACAGTCATTGACTCCCTTGTAGGGATATGTCTCATGAGAGCATGAACATGGGTCATACAGACTTCATTACTGGGTTAAAGACAGTATCACACAAAATCCTTTTCTGTATAAGAGACAGACATTCCAACTCTGACAGGCTTAACAAAGCAATCAAATGAATAAACAGATGAGAAAGGATGGACCATTTCATGGCAGGCAAGGCTGGTGGCTCTGGCCACTTGTTGTCCTTGCCTGTGCCCTCCTCTGTTGGTTTCATTTGCCCGTTGGCTCTCTTCTCCAGTGACAAGATGGCAGCCAGCATCCAAGTTTCTATTCTGCCTTAAAAGTATAAACAAGTCCCCCAACTGTCATCAGCTTATTTGGACATAGGAAATGATAGTTTCCCAATTGTCTTGGCTGGGGCAGACACCTATGCTGCATGCAGTGCAACAGACCTAAGCAACCTGTATGGACTGGGGCGCTGGGAAGGAGCTTTCTTTAAAGTCTAGAGTGCCTGAAGAGAAAAAACCAGTGAAATCCACCTGCATTTCTTTTGTTTGGTTGGTTTTTTTAAATTATTGTTTTACACCCCAATTGCTGCTCTGCTCTCCCAGTACCCCCTCACTGGGTCCCTCCCCCAGCCTCCCTCCCCTTCTCCTCTGAGATGGTGTCTCCCCCTTCCCCACCTCCTGTACCTCCCACCCTGACTCAAGTCTCAGTAGGGTTAGGGGCATCCTCTCCCGCTGAGGCCACACAAGGCAGCTGTGTTTGGGAATGGATTCCACAGATAGGCAACAGCTTTTGGGGACAGTCCCTGCTCCAGTGGTTGGGAGATTCAGCCCTGATTTCTAAAGGCCAGTTTACCAGTTTGACTCCACATACTACCGGCAAAGTTACAAGTGATCGGTTTTCCAAAGAAAGCAAGCAGGATTTGTATCTGAACTGAGTATGACCTGGATGGTGTCCATCTGTGAAGTCTAGCTCTGTGGCTGGAGCCAGGCTGGAGCATGTGTGTACCCTCCTGGCATCAGCATCTTTGAAATTATTTTTGAAAGGAGGAATGTTCCCCTGACTACTCGCTCTTCCTAGTAGCACCTCAAAGGTCATCTCCTTGCATGCTTGCTCCATGGCTCAGTGGTCACCTGTCCCTCTGCCCATTGCTTCAGACACTGAGCATTAAATTCTGCAAATCCCCTAACAGAGAGGAGGCCAGGGGCACCAGCACCAGGCAGTGCTGTCCTTTCTCAGCCCCCCAAATTTTGCTTTTCAAAAGAAAATTCTTCAAACAGAGCAGTCACAAGTCCGGAATCAGTTGAAGTTTAAAGACAAAGAAACCTTTGAGTTTTCTAAACACACTCTAAAAGAAAGGATTTTCTTTTTGCTTAAAAAAAAATAAAAAATAAAAACAGATAAATTCTTTTGGTGTTCAAAACAGAATTTCACTAAAAATTTTCCCCTGAGTGCTATTTGACAATAGAGTCCAGGTACTGGATATGATATTTTTTTCATCTGAAAAGATTTTTTTCTTTTTACTTCAAAAAAAAAGTAGATAAAGAAAAGTCCCCTTAGAGCCTAGTCATCCTCAAACAAACTGTTCACACCATCTCATCAGACATGGATTCAGATGATAATTTTAGTGGAAATCACTCAGACTTCCATGAGGTAGAACAGCCACTAAATCTTCAGCCCATTTCGGAGATAGATTAGCCCGTTCTCCTATTTTTAGTGACCTGCGTTTCTTCCAGTGGGAAGGGTGTGTTTAATCTCTCTGCCGGCACTGCATATGTGTTATTTTCTAGTACCTGGATATAATTATCAGTGTTATTTTAATAATCAATTTCAGTATAATGGCAGGATTTGCTTCAGTTGCATTTAAATGATAATAACGCTCAGTAAAGAGGGAATGGGAAAGGGAAATATCACTGGGGGGATTAACAACGCTCCCACAAAAGGGACCTTTTTAATTTTCATGAGGCGATGAAGTGATAGCCTTTTGAATAGACAATTAGGCTCATAAACCTGACGCACCGAGGGCTTAATTCACAAATAC
Source organism: Rhynchomys soricoides (assembly GCA_019843965.1). NCBI lineage: Eukaryota > Metazoa > Chordata > Mammalia > Rodentia > Muridae > Rhynchomys > Rhynchomys soricoides. The sequence continues at coordinate 5,109,340 of JADRCH010000173.1, forward strand.
ACATCATCACTAATACATTTGCAGGGCGACTGTGTGCTTAACAGGATTAGAATCCAGCAAAGCATTCATTATTAATGGGACTGCGCATTGCCTTGGTCTTCGCATCCCTAGATAGAGCAGTATTTAAATCATATGATTTAGCACAATTTGGGGAGGTTAGTTCTGTACATAAATGGCTCAGTGTTTCTTGGAATAGAATGGGGAGCTTTGAATACTGGGCACCGGCAGCCCACTTCAGCTTCAGGGAAGATAAGGATTTGGGAAATTCTGAACCTTGCTCCATCCAGCGATAAATTGAGAAGAAGCAAGCTCACCTGGTAAGGATGTTGCTTCCACTTCGACAAGAGGCTGTAAATTCCAACATGTTTGAGGCTCACCATTTACATGTTAGCATTGGACATGTGTCATGTGATTTGAGAGACAGGTAATCTCAGATAGTTTTTCATTTTTACCACTATGAGTGGCTAGGACTAAGGGATTTCCCAGGACACAGACTTAGAAACCAGAAGATTCCCCAGCTTGCAACCGAATGAATCGACAAGCCCACGTGCTTGCCAGGATCTCATGATTCTCTCAACCTGAGAGAAAGACACTCCTTTTTAAGATATCCAAATTGAGCCTCAAAAAGAGGCAAACACTCTGCTGGACTTCACAGTGTGCACAAAGAGCCTGGCATGATCTCAGCTCCTGCTGATACCTCTGTCCCCACCCTTATTCTACTGGGACACCTGAACACAAGCCCGCCTCCAAGCAGCAGCTCTAGCCATAGCCTCAGCCATGGGCTGGTGCATACTCTCTGCCCACCTGGGAAGTCACAACAGGCAAGCTCGGAAGTAACCAGACCTGTGAGCAAGGCCAAGCCAAAGATGACCTTCTACCCAGTCCCTCTCAGTTCCCCACCTATGAGAGTGGTGAGAATCTCACCTATGATACAAAGGTCATGCAGAGGTCACTGCTTGCCCTCCAACCTCAGGTCAGGATATGTGCCAACACACCATAAGGACGCTGTGGTCTCAGACAGTACCAAGTCCCATCATTCCATGCTTTCCCATCTTAGCTAAGTGCTTCTCGCACCAGAGACCTTAACCTTTGTAAGGTAAGGAATGTAAAATCAGCGCCCATGTCCCTTCCCCCTCTTGCAATCTCAGACAGGATTCCTCTTATTGAAGATCTCCACAACCACAGGATACAGTTTTTCTCTTTCCTGAATAAGTCGTGAACTCTCCAGTTTGTCATTAAAGGAATCACTTTCCAGAGTCTCTTTGATATTTTCAAATAGCCATCATCATTAAATTAGTATCGTCGCCATTATTCAAAGGATCAAGGATTGCTGTTCCCCGGTGGAACAGGTCCCAGGAGAAACTGGGAGAGACTGGGTAGGATGTCACCAAACTCAGAACCGCACACAGTGTAAAACTGAACGTATGGGGATTTTGTTTTTATATTTTGCAGTTCTGAGAGGTCAAACACACACAGAGACAGACATGCACATATACACACACAGACAGACACACATATACACAGACACACACA
>JADRCH010000173.1:5110882-5146612 GCA_019843965.1 Rhynchomys soricoides
ACATACACACACAGACACACAAATATATACACACACATACACACACAAACATATACACAGACACACACATATACACACACAGACAGAGACATACATACACACACAGACACACACATATATGCACACACATACACACAAAGACCGACACATATACACACACACACACACACACACACACACACAAGCTCATGAATTCTTTATTTCAGGTAATTTCCATCTTTCATTTTCTCCAAAGCAACTATTGGCTACCCTGAAACAGTGAAAGTGAAAGAGGAGGACAAACGGACACTCAAAAGTGAAAAATGAGGTGTATGCTAAACTTACTAGTGGGTACTTTCCCAAATAAAAGAATCCCACCCACAGCAGGAGGTGGTTACTGAATAGGCTCCGTGTGTTCCTGGTGTTTTCAGATAAAGATCTCCAAGTCCCCAGAAAGCTCACAAAGCCTGGACACTTGTCTCATTCTCCTGCCCCAGGCGAAACCCTGGCTTTATTCCATAGCCTAGTTAACCACTGTGCCTCGTAAATGTGACTGGTAAACTAGGCAGGCTTCCTACAACAGACCACACTGAAGGCAAAGTTTGGAGAGGAAAAAAAAATTCTAGCTTTGCTATGTCATTTGGGTGACCCCACACTTCCATGTCCTGATTCTTAGCATGAGGCTCACATTAAGGCTTGGCCCAGAATAGGACCTGAGCACAGGGCTAGCTCCTGAGCCTTTCTCCTCAGTGTTGCAGACAACCATAGTCAAAATCCTGCAACCATTGGCACAATTCTGCTTTAAAGGTGATTCCAGGGCTGGGATGGTGTCCGAATAAGTAAACTCCTTGGCTTGAAAATATGAAGATCAGAGTTCAGTCCCCTGAAGGTGCATTGAAGACCACCCACGATGGCGGCACACACTTGTAATCCCAGAGCTGGGGCGGTGGAGTCAGATAGATCCCTAAGGGCCACTTGGTGAGTTGCAGGCCAGTGAGATACCCAACCTGAGAAAAATGGCAAGTTGAGAGCACTTGAGGAACAGAACAGCGGAGGTTGTCTTCTGACCTCCAAAAGATGGACAGACAGATAGCGCAGGAGGAAGAGGAAGGGGAGAGAAGAGATTGATCCTGCCAAGAAGCTGCCATCATGGAAACTTGCCCTGGCCTGTCCATGTCCAGTTCCCTGTGCATTGTGATTCTCAGCTTTAGACTATGATTGTCCTTCATTATCTTCTAAAGTGATGCAATGCTAGTGGGCGACACCAATAAATGAAATCATCTACCCTGAAGATAACCTAGAAAGTGTTGGTTATTCTAATTAGAAAATCAGCATTTGCTACACAACAGGACTAAAATCTTTAAACTACTAAGAACCTGAGTTTGCCTTCATTATTAATTATGAATAGATACTGATACATAGTCATCCTCTGAAGTCCACAATGTTTAAGTCACAGGGTCTTAGTTAAAGTTTCTGTTGCTGTTCTGAACCGAAAGCCATGACCAAAAGCAAGTCAGGGACGAAAGAGTTTGTCTTACTTCTCCACATCATTGTTCATCATTAAAGGAAGTCAGGACAGGAACTCAAGTGGGGCTGGAATCTGCAGGCAGCAACTGATGAAGATCCCATAGAGGGGTGCTGCTCACTAGCTTGCTCCTCAGGGCTCTCTCAGCCTGCTTCATAGAACCCACTACTCTAGTGGGGTGATGGCACCACCCACAATGGGTTGGGCCTTCCCATGTCAATCATGAGGAAAATGCCCTACAGGCTTTCCTATAGCCTGATCTTATGGAGGCATTTTCTGAATTGAGGTTCCCTCCTCTCAGATGACTCTAGCTTGTGTCAAGCTGACATAAAACTATCTAGCATACGCTGTGTGTGTCAGACTAGAAACTCTGTAGTTTGCAGAAAGCAGGTTTTGAGTCACACTCCTTTTCTGTTTCCTGTGCAAGTTTCACGGCTTCTGTGGGACTTGGAGACTGAGGCTGGCCATTCCTCCTGCCTCCCTAGGGGATTGGCTTTGCTTCCCTTTGCATCCTACACTGGAGCTTCTTTATGAACTCAGAGCTGGCCATGAGCTGAAGGTCAACACAGACTCCCAAATGTGGCTTGAGTTGAACTGAGTCTGCTGAAGCCCTATCCCGCAGAACCTCAGAGGGACATTATTTACTAACAATGTCATTGCAGATAAAATTGGTTAATGTGGAGTCAGAACGTGGGGAGAGAAGTGTCCTCACATGGTCTCTCTGAGAAGCCAACCTGGTGAAGACCCAGAGCCAGAGAGTACTGAAAGAAGACTAAGGCTCAGGCCTTTTATCCCAGCACTCAAGAGGCAAACACAGATGGATCTTTGTATGAGTTCAAGACTAGCCTGGTCTACAGAGTGGCTTCCAGGACAGCCAGGGCTACATAGTGAAATCCTGTCTCAGGAAAAAAAAAATTTTTTTTTTTCTAAAGAAGATAGAGGCCGACACTGGAGTGATGCTGCCACATCTGGCCCTTAAATCCGTTGATTCTAGAATGGTCTGTGCCACCTGGTTGGTAGCATTATATCATACAGGCCTGGGAAAGCCAATGCCTAGCCTTGGCCCCTGGTGTCTTGTCAGCCATTGGGACCTGCTGGACTCATGGAGTGTGGAAGCAGCCTAGGCAATGCCTTCCCTAGCTGTTTTACCTCCCAGCCAGACCCTCTAAATCCAGCCCCTCCTTTCACAGCCTCTTCCCCCCCTTACGCCCTATATGTCCTTCAACACTCTGGTCTAACCCATACCAGAACGACCCCTTTCTCCTCAGAACCATGCCACTGCCCAGCTTTTTGGCCCTCTGGGGCTTCCATTACATGGCTTCGGAAATTCAAATCTGTGAGAGCCCCCCCATGGTACAGCCTCTGCGGGCCTTTCTGGCTTCCTCTCAGGCCACTCTAGCCTGTAGTACTGATTTAACAGGGCCTTTCTCTTCTCAGAGGCCTCTAACTCCCATTACAGTTAGGCCTCAGCCCAAGAGCCCCTTCCTCAGAGACTAGCTCGCTGTTTCCAGCCCACGCTTTGCACTCCTTGTTTGTCCCTCATGGCATTTGCCACAGCTCTGAGTCTCCTATTTCTTAGCGTGGGGTTATTTGCTATTGCCCTTTTATGCCTTTCTCTCACTTGCTATAGGACCCATCAGCGCAGAAACAATATCTATTTGTCCTCCTGGTGCTGGCAGAGAGCAGAACTATGTGCAGCTCCTAGGAGGTACTCTGTAAATATTAGTGGAATGATCCAACCTCAATGCCTCTCTTTGTGGTATGATGAAGTATAGGGATGTGCTGGCTCTAAAATAAATACGATTAGCCTGGGCTGGGCTCTTGGTCACTTCATACCATGAGGGATGAGCAAGCTCAGCGCTGTGAGGGAAAGCCACGTCACTGACTGCCACCTACGGAGTCCGTGTTACACATCTGAATATGTCTTCTGACTTTTCTATAGCTTACAGGCAGATGCTGGCCATGAATTCCTGGTGTAGGATATTGCCTAATGGCTCCTGATGCTTTGAAATGCCTTGGCTGCTTCTGAAAGGCTTTACTAAACCCAACATCAAAGTGAGAGAGGTCACAAAGACATCAGCATACTCCATTCACCAACAGGGGCCTGAATGCAAGTTCCCATGGCTGACCACTCGGCCTGCTCCCCGTGGAGGCAGAAGCCTCACAATACCAACACCGAAGAAAATGGTGCTGAATTCAAAATCTGATTAAGGGATGAAGCCATGTTCCCTTAGCAGGGACTTGATGTTGCCATTCACTTGGAATTACCACCTGGATTCTCTCCCTACTCGGTCACATGATCATTTTTGACCATGGCAACCCTACACAGTTCTTGGAACCAGAGAACATCAGCCTGATGCCATGAAGGCAATTTCAATTATCCTTCGGAAGTTAAACAAATGATTTGATATTTTCATCAACTCTCTCCCCATCTAGCACACGTGAATATTACACAGAAGCCAAGCAGGACTGGAGTCTGTCTCTGGTGGCGACAAATGCAACTTGTCTCTCCTGGCTTTCCTAGGCAGGACAACCAGAGGAAAACCACCAGGAAGCAGGAATGGATTCATTTGCCATAAGCATTGCTTGTCTTATACTTTGGAATGACCACCAGGATTTAAGTTGCATGCAACGCTCACTCAGTCAGTGCAGACAGAGGTCCGCTAGGCATCATGGGCTGCTGCTGTGTCATCCAAGGCAGCTACCACACTATACTTCCTTGTCAATAAAAGACATTGACACTCCTGAGAGGGTTTCCCTGGCAACAAAACCCTGACTTCACCAGCTGTCTGCACAGTCCCTTTCAACCCAGTCCCTCCATCCCTTTTGGTGCCTCAGATACTTCATGTCTCTTATGGACAGACACAAGGTCTTAGGTGCCCATCTCTCACCAAGTAGAGATTTTTAAATCCAACCATGTGGTCCCAGGTACACTGTGACTGTGGCCATCCAGGAGCTCATGGGGTTACATAGGAGAAGCTTGTTGAAGGGAAAGCGCCTGCCCAGTGCTGTTCAAATTATGAGCTCTGATCAAGTAACATGTCTTTCAACAATGTCGTATTGTCTGTAAAGTCAGGGATCCCAGATTGGCGGTATTGAAATACTTCTTACATACTAAAAAAGGTAAGAGCAGGAACCCACGCAGATGCTTGTACAGTAATGTTCATGATGGTGTGACTCACAGCAACCATGCAGTGGAAACAGCCCAGCCTCCCTCATTAATGGCTGAATGGATACACAAACTGTGGTAAGTCCATACAGACAGACTACTGTTAAGCGTTAATGAAGAATTAACACATGGTACAACCTGACCTCATGGTGACATCACTCTAAGTAGAAAACAGAGAGAGAGAGAGAGAGAGATCATGCATGAAGTAGTGAGAACATCAAATTTTTAGAATCATAAAAAGAGAAAGAAATTGTGATTTCCCAGGGCAATCAAGCTCTGGGAGACTGGGAGTCTCTATTTAATGTGTAAAATGTCAATCTGGACTATGCTAAAATTCCGGTGGTAGATGGCCGTGATGCTTACACAGGAGGCAAAGCAATCCTAATATCACTAACCATGTATCTAAAGCATCGGTAGGCTACCGTCTGTGTCCTGATAACTTGTAAAACTCAGATGAAAGAGGAAGTGTGGGTGATAGTTTTCTTGATTACAAAATGTGAGAAGCCCCTAGTAATAGTGATTACTTAAGAACGCAATGAAGGGCCTGTGAGAGGGCTCCACAGGTAAAGGGGCTTGCCACCAAGCCTGATGACATGAGTTCAGTCCCCAGGAAACTCATGATAGAAAATCAATTTCCACAAATTGTTTAATGCCCTCCACATGTATACCATGGCACATGCACACTCATATACACACATGCTTGTGCAAAAGAAGTAAATCTAAGCATTTTACATAAAGAAAAAAATTTAAAAGAATGCAATAGAAATATTATTTCATTTTATTTACATATGCAAGTTTTCAAAAGGCCAATAAATGTTTAAAATATAAATATAAATTCTTACTAGGCAGTTTAAATGCAACCACTTAATCCACCAGTTTCCTTAGCATTCTTGGAGCCTAAGGACACCTTTTAAGTGTCCCTAGCCGGAGAGTACCATGAACCAACACACAAGAGGCTGACTCCCCCAAAAAGTCAAGCTGGAAGCCCATCCACTCCCAAATCCACAGAAGCCAAGAGAAAACCATGCTAAAACATCAGCAAACCTAAGCTGTGGTATGTGACATGGGACCAGAAAGGCCTGGTCCTCAGGTGGACCACAGAGGAGGGAAGGAAGGAAGGAAGGAAGGGTGAGTTAAGAGCTATATTAACTCTGCAGTCCAGGGACCTGATCAGACCCTGAGTCAACCCAACCTGCACCAAGTCAGAACATCAGGAGAACAGAAGAACTGTCTTTAGTTAGGAGGTTTCTGTGAAGTGGTAGTAACATTGTGGTCTTCTCTCTGAAACACACATTCAAATGCATACAGGGAAAAAAATAGTACCAGGGACCTGCTTCAAAATACAGACAGTTACACTGAGGATAACCCAGCTATCTGTCATGAAGGCATACCTGGAAAAGCCACTGTCTTCTTCACTCTAAATAGTTGATAATTTGTATGAGACGCTCAATAGTTGACCATAAGGCAGGCTATGTTGTGTGGTTTCCAGAGTTTAGGCTGATGCAAGTGTCCTGAGTACATTTTGTGTAATCTAGGCTCCCCTGAGACGTTCACTGAGTTCGCTGTATTACAGGTATTTGGAGGCATATTTTTGTAAAAAAGAAAAAAAGAAAGAAAGAAAGAAAACAAAAAATTAAATTCTCAATTTTCCTTTCCCAGCCCCTGCTCCTGGAGCGGCAACTCTGAAACTAATTATTTATTATAAACGCCTAGGCCATAAGCTCTGGCTCATCCCCTGACTAGCTCATAACTTATTTAACCATTCAGACTATTCTACGTCTACACTTGGTTAGTTACCTCTCCGCAGTCCTGCCTGCTTCTCCCGGTATGTCTCCCAGCATCTCTCCTTTTATCCTCCACTCTTTCCCAGAATCCTCTCTTCCTTGCAGTGTCACACCTCCTATTTGCTGCCTCAGCTCATTGGTCATAGGCTTTTTTATTGACGGGTGATGCTTATAAGAGATTCCCTCTACATTTTTTCAGCTCACACTGGGATCTTAGTTAGGGTTTCTATTGCAGCAATAGATACCTTGACCAAAAGAAACTTGGGGAGGAAGGAATTGTTTCAGCTGAGAGCTCTTGGGTCACACTCCTTCACTAATGGAAGTCCAGGCAGGGACTCAAGGCAGGAACTGAAGCAGAAGCCATGGAGGAGTGCTGCTTACTGGCTTTCTCTCCATGGCTCTGTTAGCTTGCTTTCCTGTACAACTCAGAACCACCTGCCCAGAGTGGCACCACTCCCATCCCCTGCTCCCAAGCTGGACCCATCAACATCAATCATTAACCAAGATACTATCCCACTGACTTGCCTATAGGCCAATCTTATGGAGGCATTTTCTCAATTAAGATTCCCTCTACTCAGATATGTCTTGGTTCCTGTCAGGTTGACAAAGACCAAGCAACACAGATGGCTTATGGGGTCATGACCCCAGTGCAAATCAAGGAGCATTCGATATCTAAGTGGGGAGAAAGAAGTGGCGATCAGAGAAGAAATGAAACAAACTTGACCATGTGCTGCTCACTTTGACAGCTGGGCCATGGGTATAGAGCAGCTTGAACTGTCCCTCACTCTGGTGTCCACAGCTCTCATCCCCTCAAAGTCCTGCGCTCTAGGATGAAGGTCAAATGGAAGCACTGGACTCTCCCCTCATCCTTACAGCACACCCTCACATCTCTCTCCCTTGCAGGGTGCCTTCCCAATACCTTCCCCTGTTCACCTGAGCTGCTCTTCTGCATGCATGGGATCATACATTGTAGATTCTTAATAAACATTTGTCAGACTAAGGTATGGATGAATGACAGGGGGCCAGAGAGATGGCTCGATGCTTAATATTGCATACTACTCTTGCAGAAGACTCAAATTCGGTGCCTGGCACAACTACCTGTCACTCAAATTCCAGGGAATCTGGCAACTTCTTCTGGCCTTTGTGGGTGTACACATACATATATGCACATACACACAGACACACATGCAAACATACACGGCAATAAAAAGAAATCATTTAAAAGATAAAGAAATGTCAAATGGTTGACAAAAAGCTGAAATGACATTATTGTTGTCATTATTAGTCATTCTCCTGCTAACAGCTTCCTGTCTACACAGAGCCTACCTGGGAGACATCTGTGGAAAGGTCCAGTCTGAGGACTCAGTCAGGAAAGTGTTTGTCACGCAAGCATGACCATGTGATTTCAGTTGTTAGTACTGGCATAAAAGTCGTATGTGGCACCATTTCTCTGTCCTGATATCATTCCCAGCACTGGAGAAGTGGAGACAGGAAGATGCCATGACTTGCTGGCCAGCCAGTGTAGCTAAATGCTTAAGCTCCAGGTTCATCCACAGATTTTGCCTCCAAAACGAAAATGAAGGTAGAAAACGATGGAGAAGGATGCCTGATGTTGATCTCTGGCCTCATATCCATGTACACACACACACGCACACACACACGCACACATACACAGGCACACACACATACTCACAAACACAAACAGGCACACATACAAATACACACACACACATACACACACACATAGACATACACACTTACATAGACATAGACACACACATACACACTCACACACACATACACACTCATACACACACATATACACACATATTCTCACAACACACACTCACACATATCAAAGGTACCATGTTTGAACCACCTCTCTGGGTCAAAGTTGTTGCCACACTGCGTTGAACCAACATTGCTGATCTCAGAAAAGCCCTCAAACCTAAACAAACAGTGTGTGGTTGCTCTGGACTGTCAACTTGATGGACGACTGTGAGAATGTCTCCAGGGAGGTCTGAGAAGAGACAGCCTCCTCGCTTGATGGTGGGCAGCTGACTGAGCAAGGGTCCCCAGACTGATCAGAAGGAGAAAGCAAGCTGAGCCCCGGCCTTTAAGCCTGCCATGTGACCAGCTGCCTCATGCCCGACAGTCATGCGCATTCCATGACAGTGGATTATACCTCAAACCCCGAGCAGGAATAAAACCTTCCTTCCTTCCTTAATGTGGTTTCTGTCCGGTGTTTTATCACAGCGACAGCAACAAAAATGCCACTAATTCGACAGGTCACAAGTGAGAGGAGCCTGGTCTGGTCATGGGAATTCTGACCCAAAGAAATTCAGTTCTCGAATGCCAGGCACTTACCAGCCCTGTGAGTCCCTCCTTTTAGGACTGTTTCCTGACCTGTTGATTGGTAACCTTTCCCAAGACTGACATATTCTGGTTCTGCCCTGTTCCTGATGCTTACCAACCACCTTTATGTCTTCATGATGTCTTTTTACTCGGTGTTGAACATGGACGGCCTTGCTAAGCCTCGCCCGAGCCTGGCAGTGGGAAGCAAAGCATGTCTGAGGTGGACTTTGCAGAGAAAGACAATGTGGACCATAGAGAAGTCAGAAGAGAAAGCAGAGGATAAGGACAGCAGATCAGGGGGGAAGCCTGAGCCAAGCAACAGACAGTTCAGTGTTCAGAGATAGATGGGACTGGACAGGCGCTGTCCTTAGGATGCAGTTGCTGTAGAGTTGGCAGGTTTTCCCTGGCTGAGCAGCTCTACTGGGTAGCTCTTCTGTCTTGCTTCCCAGCCACACTCAGATGGGCTCATCACAGAAGAGACTTCTCTGAGTATAGAGTACAGGCCATGCCTGAATCACCACACTCAGAGGAAGGCCAGAGGATACCCAGTGTTTAGGATGTGGTTTCCCCCTTGTTGCTCTCTCGGAGGAAAAATTCTCCCCAGAAGAAAGCAGTCAAGTTATGGTTAAACCATTCATCTAAAACTAGGTGACAGGCCCCTTCCATGATCCTAGGTCCATCTGGGACTTGTTAGCTGATCGCCGACGTTTCTTGGAAGGCAGATGCGCATCTACCAAAGCAGAGGGAAATATCCAATAGCTAGACAGGGGATTCTGAGCAGAGGTCTGCGGGTGAAAAAAGACAGACCTGAGTTCAAATCCTATGAGTGCCAGTGTCTTAGAAGCAGAGCCACACAGCAAAATTAGTGGGGCCCCATCCAGATCACTACTTGTCTTATGCCATCTTTAGGAATTAGGGATGAGCCTTTGCAGGTCTCTCTGAGCACTCCAGAGGATTCTGATACGATCCATGATCCCCAAACTCTAGAGGCCTTAGCCTACCCAAGGTTCCTTACGGTCAACTGCTCTGCCCCAGAAAGCCAAATGTAAGGTTTGCATCCAGCGCTAACACCCAGGTGATGTGCTTCTCCTAAGATTTGGGGCTGTACCTGAACGTCATCAAGTCACCAGCCCTGGCACGTCACCTCCTCACTGGACTATAAAATGGTGACAACAGCTGCGTCAGTCCATACAGCATACATAAGAAGCTGCTGAAGAACTTGAAAGCATGTGGGGGACCTCTCACCCCCCACACACACACACCTGGAAGAGACCTCATTACTTAAGCCACAATGGCTGTGGCTGTGTGCAGTCCTATGTAAGTCCCTGTGCTGGTCAGCGATCTCACTCGTAGTATTTCGTTGGATTTTCAAAATGTCAAAGGACCTAAAACTCATGTATTCCTGTTTCCTGGGCAAATTCCAACCCTCTAGACTTGTGTGTGTGTGTGTGTGTGTGTGTGTGTGTGTGTGTGTGTGTGTGTTTAATAGAATGGTGCTTATCAGAGGGAAAACATCTGCTCCAGTTTCTTCAATCTCTAATTTATCTAATCTCCCTTTGTAAAATAGGTATATCACTAATGACTGAATTCCTGCCAAGGGAATGAAATGCTTGTTTCAATCACTTATTCTTCTCATTGGCTCTACCCTCTGAGGGACAATATCACACAACATAAATATAATGGATAGGCCACTCGGGTTTTTTTTTTTTTTCTTCTTTGGGATCTTCATCACTGGCCACTATCAGAGAGAGAGCCTTCCAGAACGGGTGCGTCCTTTTCCATGCCTCTGCCTGAAGCACCACGCTGTGTGTTTGTGATTGTAAATCTCTTTTTGAGAACTGTCCTTCACCAAGGCCCCAAGTGCCAACCCCTGGGGAAGCCTCAGCGGAGCGTGACCATGCTGGGATGCGACCACCAGAGGGCGCCGCAGAGCAGCGTGCCCGCCCCCTCTAAAGACTCCCAGCCGCGCCCTCCCAGCCAGGCTGTTTATTGTCAAGAAGGGTGTTTTTTCAAAACCTGCACACGCGCAGGAGGTGGTTTTCCTTCCACGTTTTTCCCTCTTATTGGTGTTTTTTTTTTTTTTTTTCTTTTTAGAATTTAAGTGATAACCAAGTAGGATCTGCTCCGGGTGTTTACAAAAGTAAACAAAGATGGCACTTAGAATAGAATTAGGTAAAAAAAAAAGTGGAACCCTGGTGTTTAAGTGCTATGGGGTGGGGGAGGGGTTAGAGGCCGAATGGGAGGAACCCTACACACTGTGTTAACCAGAAAGAGTGCATGGCCCAGCCAAGGGTAGGCCTCTGAATCCTACTTGAGCCCTACCCAGTACCTGCCAAGCCAGAAGACACCAGCTCCAGCAGGCATACTAACATAGCTCTCACTGTCTTCTGATCTCTCTCTCTCTGAAAAAAAAAATAGCAAAAAGGTTTAGAATCCCATATTATAACCTATTTAAACCATATCTTTTTTTTGGGGGGGGGGGGGTGTTCGTCTTATAGTCTGTGTAACGGAATATTCACCATTTAAACCCCAGTGGTGTTAGGTGCGTGCAACCATTAATCACCACCCATCTCCAGAACTTCTCTCTCATCTCACCCCGAAACCCGGATGCCAGAAAATGTTCCTGGTGACCTCTGTCTCACTCTGTCCCTGCATGTCTAACCTAGTCCCTCCTAGAAGTGGAATAGTTCCATCCCGGTCCCTTTGTGAGTGACATCGTCATTTATTAAGCCGTTTTAAAAGGTGTAGCCACCGTAGCAAGGTGCAGCAAGGTGTCAGAACTTCATTCCATTCGTGGGTGAGTACTATTCTAGCACATTCCTTCTTGCTGTGGGTAGACAGAAGAATGCAGGAAGCAAACCGGAGAGGCCTCCCCAGTCCTTGCCTTTCAGATGAAGACTCTGGGATTTCCCACACAACGCGGGGCAAGGAATCACAGTCAGATCTTCCTGCACACATCCAAAACCCCGCCCTTGCCTTGTGTGGGGCCCTCTGCTAAGTACCCCTCTGCACACTAGCATGGACAGTTGCACTTTTTTGGGCAGAACATCCAATCCACCCCCACCCCACCCCCACAAGCACCTTGTGATCCACAAACCTGGGGCTCAAACTGGGGCATAAACCAAACCGTGAAGAGCCAGCCATGGTGTGTGACATTTGCATAATTATACAGACCCTTTCCAAGCGTCTTCCATGGGCCAGACAAGCCAACATCCTTTGGTCTTTATATCCCACTTTGCCCAGAGGTTCTAATTGGACCACAGTGGTCAGATCTAGGCACTCAAAGAAGGACACAGTGGCTATATGTCCTTCAAAGTTCTCTGCAGCGGATATTCACAGAAGACCATGGTTCCTAACAAAGGTCACCTGGAGGGAACTTGGGGTTAGCGGTAGGAGGAAACTATTCCACATCTCCCGAATTTTACTAACAAATCTGCTCTTGGCCTTATCCTGCTCCTGTTACTGAGCCGGTGATGGCAGTCTCTGCAATCTTCTTAGACGGGCTACCCTTTTGTTTTGCACATGCGCAGTGAGGGAATCAGGTTTTGAAAACACTCCACTGAGAAGCCCCAGCCAGGACTCCAGCCCTGGTTCTCTGACCTCAGAGCCCACGTTTGCCACAGCCTGGCTAAATCACTCCATGTTCAACATTCCCCCCAGGCATACAGGTGGAGGCTGCCACAGAGGGATGTATTTTCCGAGCCACAGATGGGACGACCTTTGCTCCACTCAGCAAACACTTCTTTGTGCCCCCCAGACGGGTGGTTTGAGAAATGCCAAGAGGGCATAGCCTCCTGGAGCTCACATCCAAACACCAACTGAGGGGCTAGGGAGGGAGTTGGTAAAGTTACAAACATGAAGACCCAAGCATCTATATTAAAAAGCCAGGCAGAGTGGTACACCCTCGTAACCACAGCACTAGGGTGGGGGGGGTCAGCCACCTGGGGGTCACCGAAGCTCACTGGCCAACCTGCTTAACTTAATCACTGAGATCCAGGCCTGTGGAAGAACCTGTCTCAGAAAAATCAAGGTGAAGAGCCCCTGAGAAACCACACTGTGGTTGACCTCTGACCTCCAAATGATGCAAACCTACACACACACACACACACACACACATTTAAAAATATCAGTGGTGGTGGTCATCAAGTTGCATCTAGGACTTGCTGGACTTAGATTTTGGAATAAGTTGAGATTTGGACGATAGTTGTTTTCTGCTTGTGAGAGATGTCATTCACCTGCTTTCTTAGTAACCTGTTAAGACCAAACATCTCCACACTTGCCTTGTTGCTGCTGAGACATCTGACGGCCCAAGAGATCTTGTCCCCTCAGTCCAGTAGCTTTAGCTGTGCCTTGAGGGTGTTATCTGGGGAAGGAAGGGAGTAGGCAAGACTCCAGCCATAATGTGTTTTACAATCACACAGAGTGTTTGTGGAGACTCTATTTACCCTGGGACTGTTGTGGGGAAACACAATAGGAGACCTGGGTCCATCTTGTTCCATATGTAAATGCCCTTGAATGATAATTTATAGAAAATAAATGTCATTCGGAAGAAGAAGGCTGGCTGCCTCTAAAAGGATTAAACCGAATCTCAGTGGTCTAAGAGCTGTTTGCAGTTACAGTGTTCCCCATCCTGGACTGTTATTTGCCAGTTTCAGACAGGAAAATGCTAGAGAAGTGTGCGTTACGCCTGGGTCTGGGTGACCAACAGACTCTCCGGGGTGGAAGGAGACGAGGGAACGGGCTGATTTTCACACACCAATTCCCAGGGTTCCCACCGTAGTGTGTCACTGAGGAGAAGAAAGTGTGGTCTCCAGTTTGTACTGAGCGTTTGTACCGGTAGATGAGGAACTGGAACCTGAGAAGGCTTGGGAGATGAACTCTCAGGAGAGTGCTTAGACCACGTTCTGAAGGAAGCTGAGGGCATAGGAGAGATGTTCTCATACACAGTGTAGCCATGTAGAACTCAACTAGGCCTGACATCATATCACCACATGAGTGGGGCCAAGGAATCTCTAACTGAGCATGCTCAGACCAAGCCTACCCGGACGGAGACGGTTCACTCTTTCGCCTTTGACTCTCTTTTCTCCACCTCTTCCATTACCTTTTTTGCCAGGGATCATCATCTGCCTGGAGGCTTACAGGAGCCTCTGAGCTCATTGCTGACCCTTGCACCCACATCAGTGTGTGTCTCCACACTCCCCAGGGCACATCTCATTACCACCAACACCACAGGCGCTTGAAATGCCTGCTGTCCTGTGGGCCTCTTCCTCTTGGTCCTAATCCTGATTCTTCAGCCCTCTCCATGTTCTCAAAACTCATAGAGGCCTGTTCTCCCTCACTAAGGTTTAGCCTTGGACTAGTGACTGTGATCAGAGACAGCGCCCGGGCTTATCTGGGGCTCTTTTGCCTCTGACGTGAGAAAAGCACGACCCAGATTTGAGACGCCTTCAGCTAAGTGCCACAGTAAAGCCCTAAGGCCCGTGGCTGCAGATGACCCAGAGGTAAGCTGGGCCGAGGTAAAAACAGTCATCTGTCCCTGGGAAACTCTGAGATATCTTTTCCTCATGTTTGTAACACAGTGGTGCCTAGTATGAATGCTATCTCAAGGGGTTGCTTGTTACTTGTAGAGCAAAATCTAAATTCCATGTGCTGATACCCACGTTCAGTTCCTTAAAATAGCCTTGCTTCGTCACATCAGGAATCTCTTCAGCTCTTCAACCACCAGCTTCTGTTATGTCAGTGATCACCCACGTTAGACTTCAGCTTAAGAACAGCTCTGGTAAGCAAAGAGCCCCTGACCCCTGACCCCTTAGCCGACCTGGAACCTGCCTTCCCTCTATAGCGTACATTGGGTTTGTAGTTTGTAATTTGCTTGGTTATTTGAGTGCCATTCCTGCCATCCCTACAATGTTCATCATACTTGGGGTTTTTGATTTTAGGGGTTTTTGTTGTTGTCGTTGTTTTGGTTTTTGGTGGTGGTGGTGGTTTTTTGGTTTGGATTTTTGTTTGGTTTTGTTTTGGGGGTTTTTTGGGTTTGTTTGTTTGGTTGGTTGGTTGGATTTTTGCTCAGTTCAATTGCTTT
Source organism: Rhynchomys soricoides (assembly GCA_019843965.1). NCBI lineage: Eukaryota > Metazoa > Chordata > Mammalia > Rodentia > Muridae > Rhynchomys > Rhynchomys soricoides. The sequence goes on from JADRCH010000173.1 coordinate 5,125,777, forward strand.
ACTACAAATAGCAAGTTCTGAGTTCCATGCCCCCAGAACTCATAAAAGAGCTAGGCATGGTGGTAGTGTGTAGTCTTAACCCCAGCCCTGGGGAGGTGGAAAGGAGAGGAGTCCTGGGTCTTATTGGCCAGCCAGGCTAGCTACTCACTGAGTTCCAGACCAATGAGAGATTTTGTCTCAGTAATAAGAGATAAGTAGATAATAAGTAATAAGTAGATAGCGCCTAAGGAATTAGACCCAGCATTGCTGTCTGGCCTCTCCACACACACACACTCTCTCTCTCTTACACACACTCACACACATGCACATGAATGCCCGAGTGTATGTACACACACACACCTTTTTTCCAGGAGTCCAAACAGGAAAAAAGACAGCACGTAAGAAGCCAGTGTTGGTCAGTGAAGGTGAAATGGGTCAGAGGTGAGGGGGAGATGGATGAAGGTCAGGTCCAACAAGGATCATCATGGCAAGGAGGATACCAACAAGCAGGTATGCAGCCTGCACCACCAAGGTGGAATGCATCTTCAAGATCGAAACTGGAGGCTGGAGAGATGCCTCAACTGTCTTCTCTTCCCCCTTGGCAGTTGGGCCATTTCACTTCGCTAGTGTCACAGACTAAATTGTGTCTCCACCCCATCCTACACCCATTACCCTGCCACATGTTCTTGTTGGAAGTCCCAATCACTACGACCTTGGAATGTGACCCCTTAAAGAGAGAGGGGGCCTTTCGAAGGAAATTAAGATGGGGTGCCCAGGGTGGGCCCAAATCCTGTATGGCCAAAATTCTTGTAAGAGGTCGTGGCACAGACACACACACACAGAGAAGACCACGAGAAGACACAATCTATCTACAAGTGAAAGACTAAAAGCAACCCTGCTAGCACCTTGACCTCAGCCTGCTGACTCCAGAATGCTGTGATATTCCTGTGAAGGTGCCAAGTCTTTGATCCTGAGCAGGGAAGGTACCAACAAGCAGGTATGCAGCCTGCACCATCAAGGTGGCATGCATCTTCAAGACCAAAGCTGGAGGCTGGAGAGATGTCTCAACTGTCTTCCTTTGGCAGTTGGGCCATTTCGCTTCCCTAGTGTCACAGGCTAAGTCCTGTCTCCACCCCATCCTACACCCATTACCCTGCCACATGTTCTGAGCAGCAACTTCTGCTCCCTGCCATCCCTGAAGACTCAGAATGAGTGACGAGAAAGGACAACCCTGGTGTTGTCGGGGCAACTGTCCGTCCATCAGGATAGGACCATTGCAGTGGTACAGTAGTTGGGCACGTACAACTTACAGGGACCCCCAAAGAGGAATGGTGATTGAAATGATTGGCTGGTGGTAGCTCAGTTGATGGAATACTTTCCTAGCATGCAGAATGCCCTGTGTTCTATCTCTGGCACTCTATAAAACAGGAATGGTGGTGTACCCTGATAATCTCAGCCCTCAAAGAGGCAGGAGGATAGGAAGATCTTCCTTAGCTGCAAAGTGAGTTCATGGCCAGCCTGGGACATTAAAAAAAAAAAAGATGAGACCCTGTTTTTAAAAAAGAAGAAGAGGAAGAGGAGGAGGAGGAAGAGGAAGAAGGAGAAGAAGGAGAAGAAGAGAAAAGAAAATCTCATTTTGTTTTCACAAAGTTATTCTTACAGTGCTTGCTGCAAAATTACATTTTTTTTTTTTTTTTTTTTTTTGGTTTTTAAGCTCCATAGTCTCTTAGATAAATAAGCCAACACTTAAGCAATATAAATAGGGAAGAACCAACAACTAAAAATAAGCTGTCTCCTTTTAGCACAGCCCTAGAGCCCTGTGGATCCTCTTGCAAGGTTGGCCTCAGCTGCCACCTGCTTCTGTCCCCAGGGTGCTGGGCTCACAGGCTAGGTGTCATGTATCCCAGCACAGACTCTGAGCTAGCTCTCAGGGCACCCAAGGCCTGCCTCCCTGATCCTGCAGAGAACTACAACTCGCAGAGCAAAGGAATGGTGGGGACACACTAGGGTCCTGCCTTTCCACAAGAACTGAGAGCAGCAAGTTACATGACACACTCCACTCTAATCAGAAGCAAACTACTAAACCAAAATAAAAGCCAGCAGGGCGGGTGCCTTCCAGAACTTCATGCCACTCTGTGAGTCTGCATAAGCTGCTGGTGAGCAGGAGAGTCCGTGAAGGAAGTGTCTAAGGAAAGTGACCTGCGTGCCCAGCACTGAGTCATTCTGCAAGTATGCTGGGCTGTCCTAGAGATGCTTCCACACTGCCTGTTCTCCTTGTCCTGCTCTCTGCTCTCCTTGCCATGCACACACCCCTCCATCCTCCTTACCCACCCCCACGCCCTCCTTGCCCCGCCCTCCTTGCCCCGCCCTCCTCTAGCTGTGGGTATTTATGCATAATTAGAGAAATCTCTTTCCTTAAACCCAAACCGTGCTGGGTCTGACAGCCACTGTGTCTAGCACCTTCTAGCCCCACAGCACACCCTATCTCTCCTCAACACCTCTTGCTCCTGGTGCATCTCTGGACCTTCCGCACGCGGAACGGGGTTCCCAGACTCCCCAAGAAGGGACCAGAATAGTATGACTGGATGTCACCCTCCTTCAAAGCCATCTCAGCCCCTAAAATGTATATTTCTCCCTTAATCCCAGCCCTTCACACTTGTTTTAGGATAGGATTTAACATGAAATGTGGAATACTTGCTTGATGACACTCAGGTTTGGTCCGCACACTGATTCCATGGTGCTATTCCCCACAGAGAACTGTAATTTAAGATTGGAGCTAAGGAGAAGTGCCTTGCTCTCCAGGGAGCTCAGCCTGGCTGCATAGAACCTACTTAGTGGGAGAAAATGGGGTACATAGCAGGCAAGCAGCCAGAGTCAACTGCCCCACAAGGGAGCCCTGTGTTCCTGATTCTTGCAGTCCCACATAAAGTACTGAGGAGCTCAGGTAGGAGTCTAAGCTTTCCCAGTGTCCTATGCAGTGGGCAGAGTGTCCCGTACTCTTCCCATCCATCTCTTGGGTTTGGGAGTTTTGTTTTTTCCTATCAGGCAGCTGTGGTTTGGCAGGGAAGACCACTCAGCAGATAAGGCGCTTGGTGTGCAAACATGGGGACTTTTCTAAGTTCAAATCCCCAGAATCCATGAAAGGGCAAGTGTGGGAATGCTTGTGTTTTTTCCCAGTGTTACTATAGTGAGACAGAAGGAAGAGGTGGGAGGAATCCAGTAACAACAAGGAGGAAGGTGAGGACCACACCTGAGATTATCCAGACTGTCCTTTGAGAGCCACACGCATGCTACAGCATGTGTCTGTGCATGAGTGCACGAATACACACACACACACACACACACACACACACACAACTAGCATTTGCCAGGTCCTGGATTTAATATGTAGCACTGAAAAATACATGCCTTTGAGTCAGATTGATGCTTGCCTCAACATAGTCTCTTGAACTTACCATTTTCTGTAGTACCTTGTACAATTCATTTTGAACTTCTCTCTCTGTCTCTGTGTGTGTGTGTGTATGTGTGTGTGTGTGTGTGTGTGTGTGTGTGTGGTGCATGTATACACTTAGAGGCCATAGGACAACACCAAGACTCTTCATTCACCAGTCACTCCTCACCTTCCTTTCTGTCTCTGCACCTGGAGCTCACCAATTCATCCAGACTCTTTGATGAGCAAGCCCTGGAGGGATCCCTTTGTCTCTGCCTTCCCATGATGGAGTCACAGACTCAACTGGCTGTTTTCACATGGGCAAATCCAAGCTCAAGTCTTCATGCTGGTACTCTTCCAGATGTGCCCTCTCCTCCGTCCCCATTCTAAACCTTCAGCACGTTTAGTTTCCTCCTGAAACGGGACAAGAATAGTCCTCATCTTGTAGGGTTTGATAAGAATTGATCAGGGGACCATCCCAAGAAAGACGATGGCAGAAAGGCAGTGACTGACCAACAGAAGTTGACTGACTGACCAGTAGAAGTTGCCAGAACATTGTTATCATTATTTCTGTAGAAAGTTCTCATACTAATGAAATAAGCTAATGAATGAGGGCTGCCATGGCTATTGTAAAACTCGAAAAGTCAGCTGATGGGATATTCATCGCACAGGTAGAGAAATGAAGATCATAAAAGGTTTGTTCTCGTGTGCATAACAAATCAATGCAGAAAATGAAATTCCAGGTTAGCCATTCCTCATGTCCCAGGCCTAGCTGTGACCTGTTGTTGATGCTCTTAGGGAGGATGCAGAAACTACAAGCTGGTGATAATGGCAGAGTCATGGATGAGAGTCTTCTCTCCAGTTCTGTTGGCGGATTCTGCTGGGGATATTGAGGCTCGTGCATGCTGACCCAATCCAGACCTCCTCACCTTCCGGTTAGTTTGTACCCAAATTCATTGGTGTTGCAAAACCGAGACAGGCCTGAAACAAATGTTACTTTTGGGACTAGGCTATCCTTTCAAACCCCGTCTGTACCTTGCCAGGGAACCCCATGCCTATGCTAGTCCTGAGATCCCAACTGTTTATTCAAGGAGCTAAAGCCATCAGGGAACCATGAGTTATTAGTCATGGAAGAAGGAATGGAAAAGGGCATTTGTGACCAGGAAGAGTTAATGCTTTTTCTCTGGTTGCGTATGATATTCAGTAGTAATGCAGCCTACATCTCTCTACCTACTTAGTAGCTTAGTAGTATGGTACAGTACAGTACAGTATATTAAAAATAGCCAGTTGTGTCTGTGACTCTATCATGGGAAGGCAGAGACAAAGGATAGCATGTGTATAGTATACATACTTCTGGGATGAGTTGTTTGTCTGTCTGCTTGCTTGCTTCTTTTTCTTTTCCTGGGACAGCTGCAAGGGCAGAGGGAGATGAGTGGACTTGGGGTGCATGATGCGAAATTCATAAACAGTCAATTAAAAAGTTAAAAGAAATAACAAGGCAAATCAACCAATAAAAAGACAAGAATGGGGGAAACAAAGGGATCAAAATGTTAAAATCATGTAACACGGGTGTAGAAGTAACTATGATTAATACGTTCAAGGAATTTAATGGGAATATAGAAAATTTCAGCCGAGAACTAGAAACTGCCAAAGGAATAAAAGAATTTTTCACAGGAAAGTATTTAAAATTCAAGATCTGTAGACGGGTTTAACGGCAGATTCGAGAGGTTAAAGAGAGATTTAGCAAAATGGAAAACAGTTGATAAGAAAATATCCAGAAAACCCAAAGACCAGAGATCTAAAAGCAAAAAGGGATTAAAAGTTTGAGACAAAGCACAAAGGACAGTGGACAGAAAGACAAGGCCTGGGGACAGAAAGACAAGGTCCGGGGTTCGTCCCTGGAGAAGGGTGAGATACTCAGGGGAGTTTGCAGCATGCAGACTTAGCCAGGCTGGCATCACTTTCACTAGTTTTAGCCCATGTCTAGATTTGGACTGTTGTGTGTCGCAAGAAACATTTGGTGCCAGATTCACTGGGCAGAAGTAGCTGTTGTACTGTTCATTATCCTGTCTACCCTCTGAAGATCAGTGTTACAGGATGTTCCTGATGCTCACATAATTTGCCTACTGGGAGACTTGCCGTAAAGCATCAGCCTACTCCTGTTGGTTTTCCTTTTCTAGCATCTTCATACCTTAAGGAAGGTGGATTTTTAACTCTATGTTGGAGGATGTGAGCTCTGCTGTAAGACCTTGCCACCAAAGACAAAAGCGTTGGAGGCAATAAGAGATGTCAGGGGTTGTCATTGTCCTGGCTTGATTTCTGATGCTGTGATGAAACATTCTGAGCAAAAGAAACTTGGAAAGAAAAGGGTTTGTTTGGTTGATATTTCCATCTCATTGTCCATCATTGAGGGAACTAGGGCAGAAACTCAAGGCAGGAATCAAGAGTCAGGAAGTGATGCTGAAGAAGAACAGAGTCACAAAGGAATGATGTTCACTGGCTTGCTCGTGTGGCAGGCTCAGATCTCTTTCTTAGCTAGCCCAGGACCACCTGCTGGGGGGTGATATTGCGCACTATGAGCTCGACTCTCCCACATCAATTATTAACCAAGAAAATGCACCACATACTTGCCAGCAGGCAACTGATGGAGGCATTTCTCAGTTGACATTTCCTCCTCCTAGATGATGCTAGATTGTATCAACTGGACAAGAAAACTAGCCAGCACTCGACCCATCCATGTAGGTGTCAGTTTTCTCTTCTGTTCTGTCTGTCTTGTTGATTCAACCTCCTCTGGAGCACTGAACCAGCCCAGGGATTTATATAGCCAAACACCTGTGATGAATCTGTGAGCCTGTCCCTGTGCACGGAACGTGTGCACGGATGTGTCAGTGCAGCTTCTGGTGGTTCAGTTTCTGTGCCTGGACTCTCTCCTGACTGACAGAGGCAGTTTTTAAAGAGATGGGGTTCCTAAGCTTATGCCCAGCAAAACATAAACCTAAAGATTATAGATTTAATCCCTAAGTATAAGATTATAAAGACTAAATCTTAGAAAAATGCCCGAACTCCCCCCCCAAATAGTACCATGAAAATTCAGACAATGTTACAAAATGCTGGAGAAAAAACAAGCCACAGATTCCCTGGTCAGCAGGGACAGTAACCGGCAAAGTAGATAAATGGTAAGACATGACTCTGCCGCTTATAAGAAACCTTCTTTAGCTATAGAGACAAAGATGGATAAGCATAAGAAGACATTTTTTAAAAGGTAAAGTATGCAAGCACTGGCCAAGAGAAAACCAGTATTGGTACATCAGTCTCAGACCAATTCAACGACATTAGGGATAAAAGGAACATTGTGTAATGATATTGGGGTTCATCCTCTAAGCAGACCACACACCTCTAAACGTGTACGCACCCTGCAGCAAAACTTCAAATTACATAAGGCAAAAGCCAGCCAAATCAAAAGGAAAATATACAAGTCGACCATTCTTACTGGAGACTTCAATGTTCTTCTCTCAATAATCAACAAATAATTAAACAGAATAGATATAGATATAGATATTAACAAAACACTCTGCCCTCAAAGAGAATGTATGTAACTTGCAAATATACATAGAACATCCACTGAAATAGGCTTCACTTGGAAAAAAAGCTCACCAACTTAAATTCAGAAGAAAATAAATCTACAAACTATATACACTCAAAACAAAGCAGAATTAAACTAGAGATCAATAAGAGAAATATTTCTGGAGAGCACCCAAGTATTTGTAAATAAGTAATATACTTCTAAATAATCTGTGATTCAGATTCGGGATCTTGAGAAAATTAGAAAATCTTTTAAATTGAGTGAGCGTGAAAACATCCCATATCAGAATGCAATCAGTGTGTTATAAAAAATTTTATAGCATTAAATGCTTACGTTAGGAGAAAAGAATGCTCTCAAATCAGAAACTGAGTAAATACCTTACAAAATTTGACAAGAAATCAAATTAAGCCCAATAGGAGCAAGCAGAAGTAAATAACAAGCAGGGCCTGTAGAATGGCAAACAGGAAAAGTGAGGACTTCATGAAGACATTCTCCAACCAACAGGACCAGCTAAAGCTCACCCTCGCCAGAGGCATGCTTCAGGGGCTTACTAAAACAAGCCCAGAGAAAAAGCCAGGATGTATCAGTTCCCTGTCGCTCCTACAACAGACTAACGCAGCTTCCCAGCTCCAAACAGCAGATGCTTATTATTATTGGCTGTTGTGTCCCTCCGTCCTATAGGCCTAAGGTCAAGATGTCTGCAGGGCTGCACTGCCTTGAGGAAGCTCAAGCTTCCTCCATCCAGCTGGAGTCTCTCCCTGGATCAGGCCAGCTCCATCTTCAGCTTCAGCTGTGCTGGGTGGAGTCTTTCTCAAGCCATCCTTTCTTGAATTCTTCTCCCCTACCTCCTTCCTGAGTTCTCTGGGCCCAGCCCAGAATCCCTTCTAGAATCTTAATTCCCTTCTGTGAATGTCCAAAGGTTACAATGTAGCTATCTTGGATTTCTGGGGACAACCATAAAACTTATCTCACATAAACAAAATAATAATCATTATTGATCAATAATAATAAAATAAGAAGAAAGAAAATGGGCACTATACAAGTAAATATTTAAAAGTTACCTTTAAATAACAATGATGTCTCATTCATTTTTCTAATAGAAATTAAACTACGTGGTTGGTTGGTTGGTTGGGTTTGGTTTTAGGGTTTTGTTTTGTTTTGTGACCAAAACTTTAAGCCCAAGGATTCTCACAAACATATTACAAACAACAGCATGAAAAAAAAATCTTCCACAGTAACTGATAAGTTCTATCCTCAAACTGATAGGACACTGGTCTCTTAGTTTTACATTTCCAAATAAAGACGTTACAACTGCTCTGCATCTGTGTACAGCAACTAGGAAGGAACCGCTTTGAAACCCTTCCGAGTGCTTTCCTAGCCTTTCCCTGCTGGCTAGTGTTCACAGCAGCTTCTGAAGACTTCTTATCAATTCACCCACCTACACACTGTGTCTCAACTACGGGAGGAATGACAGCTTTATTCATCCCCCGCCAGTTGTCTCTGGATCATTAGGACATCACACTTCAACTGGGCAGGATCTAGGTTTATTCCAGTCTATGAAAAACTAACGTTCAAAGCAAATTCAATCTTGCTAAAAAGAACATTGTAAAGTAACAAGTCTTGATATCACATGCCTTACATGATCCGTTTGAAACCATAGAGAATTACATGTTTTTCGTGTCACTGTTCCGAGAGACCAAACGAATTTGAACAGCTAAAACATCTTTAAAATGCACCACGCTTATGAAGTCTCAAACAAAACTTTAATTTCCTGTACATATTCCTGTCAAATGAAGTTATTTCCTGGACACCGCTTCTTTTGCAAATTGGTCTTCTATTTCCTTTCAATTGACCTCAATCGGCTACAAGACCTGAAAGTGACCTGCTCCGGCTCCGGTTTTGGGAGAAGCTTCTCCTTGGAGATCTGTGCTGAGTTGGGGGGCTCCTCCTACAGTAATCATCTCAAGGACAACGATCCCAAGAGGGAAGCTACGATTTCGACTTCTTTTTCACCATTTGACAGTTCCACTTACAGGGGCAGCCACATGGTGTTCTCCCATCTAGCTCGGAGGCCGCAGCAGCAGCATCTCCGGGATCCTCAAATTCAACACAAGCACAACCACACTTCGGAGTGGTCCACAACAGCCAAAAGCCCACTCTAAGTCAGTCTCGTTTCCATTGTTTCCAAGAGTACCTACATAAACCTTTCAGACCAACGGACAGGAATCACGATGCATTTCGAGATACTGGGTTCAAAAGGCTGAAGCTCGAATCCTAATGCTCATACAGGTCCAGCCGCTCCTTTCTGGCTCTGCTCTCACAGATGATCTCCGTTCCACTGCATCCACAAAATAGCATTTGGTTTTGTTTATTTCCAAGCCAGGGTCTCACTATGTATTTTTGGCTATCCTGTATTCACTATGTAAATCAGGCTGTCCTTGAACTCACAGAAATTCACCTGCCTCTACTTCCCAAGTCCTGAAATTTGTGTGCCCACGCGCGCACTATGCCTGGTTCAGAGATAGCGTCTCAAGGTTCAAGCACCATCCAGAAAGAAATGTACTACAGTGCTACATTAAATGCTGCCACAACCCCTAAGCCCCAGTGGCCAGTAAAGGGATTTATAATTTAAGAGCTGATGGAGGGAAGACAAGGGGATAATTTTCAAAATCAAAACAACGGGCAGGAAAAGAAATAAAAAGAAACATGAAGTAGGTGCAGCAAATAGAAAACAAATAGTGAGCTGACCAATCTGAAGACTGCCACTGAGCAATCCACAGCTCAGTGTAAACAAATTACCCACAGATTCACAGAGCTAGGAGTCATCCTGAATCCCAGCCTCCCATTACAGCCGGACACCTCTAGAGTGCTCCCTCCTTCCCCTGCGATCTTGTGTCCTCTTTTTGGGTGGTGAACCACCTCCAGCTCCACAGCACCCCTTCCTGGGGTAGTCTGTGCTTGTTTCTCCAGTTCTGCGTTGTGATCATGTGCAGAATAGCCAATGAGATTCACTTCCGCTTTAAATGACCATAAATAAACGATCCGGCCTGATCCAGTCTGCGTTTGCAGAATGAGGGTGTTTGGAGACTAGCTGCAGCACCCCGGAAATGCATTTCAAAGAAGAACAAAGTACACACTTGAAGAGAAGGGACTGTTCCCCGGGCACAGACAGAATCCATAGAAACGTCCCACACACAGCTGCAGAATACTTGTGCTCGAGCCAATTAATCTGTGGTGGTTCAAACTCAAGAGGACCTGAATTTGTCTTCAGGGTGGAAATGGGGATGAGAGGAAGAAAAGAAGGGAGAAAGGCAGAGAGGGAAGAAGGAGGGAAGGGGAGAGGAGGGGAGGAGGAGAAGAGAGGAGGAAGAATGTGGCATTGCCTGCTAAATGGAGATGCCTATCTACAGGAGAGCCCAGTGGCTAATGGCTTCAGAAATGAGTCACACACACACACACACACACACACACACACACACACTTCACATGGCTGTTCCATTTCTAGCATCGTAATCATAACAAAGAAAAGGAACGGGGGAGGGGAGGGAGTGGGGGGATGTCTAGAATCAAGATGACTGGCAGAAAGAAGCAGGGAGAACTGGATTTAGACACCCTCAGTAAACTCCTTCAGGGCTTGCCTTACTCCATCCAAGGGGAATTAGACGGCATCTAAGAACCACAGGACCTGACTCCCAAGCCCTAAATACAGTAGGTATGACGTAACACACAAATCTCTCTTGTCTGAGTACTAGTTATTTTTTTCATGACTGCAACCAAAAACATCGTAAGAGAGAGGGTTTCTGGCGGCTGATGTTTTGAGAGATGAAGTCCCCCATGGCTAGGAAAGCACAGCAGTAGACATGTGTGGCATGTCTGAGGCTCCTCACACCCCAACAAGTCAGGAAGCAAAGAGTGATGGAGCTGGCACTCAGCTGGCTTTTTTCTTTCGGTTTTTATACAGTATGAGCCCTGAGGCCACTCATACCTGGTGTGGATCTTCTCAACTAACCCTTCCAGGAAGGAACCTCGAAGATAGGTCTCCTGAGAAATTCTAAATCCAAAGAAGTTCACAATTAGAGTTAGCCAGTGTATACTTTTTTTTCTCACCATGGTATGTTTAGCTTTTATGATTTTCAGTGTTTTCTTATTCGTGGGTGGGAGGTCTGTATGTGTGTGTATTTATGTCTGTGTGTGTCTGCTTATCTATGTATGTCTGAGTGTATGTCTGTGTGTATGTGTGTATGTATGTGTCTTTATGTATATGTGTGTGTCTGTACGTCCCTGTGTGTGTGTGTGTGTATACTTGCGTATACCATAAGCACTACGAATGTCAGGATACAGCTCCTGGAGGCAGTCTTCTCCTTGTCCCTTTGATGTGGGTCCCTGAGAGTGAGCTCAGGTCATCAGGCTTGCCCGACAAGCATTTGTACCTGCTGAGCCATCTCACCAACCTTCTGACTCTCCATTTACTTGCCTTCCAACAGCCATTATTTTATTATTTGCCTCAGTCACTGTGTTATTAGGTAAAATGCTTTACCACTGGAACCTTTGCCATAGAAAGCAAGAAGCAAAGGAACTCTCTAGCGGCACCTCATCCACTAGTGATGCCTGCAGTTGAGTCCACCCATCCTCATCCACTAGTGATGCCTGCTGGTGAGTCCACACATCCTCATCCACTAATGATGCTTGCTGTTGTCTCCATCCATGCTCATCCACTAGTGATGCCTGCTGGTGAGTCCATCCATCCTTATCCACTAGTGATGCCTGCTGTTTGTTCTACCCATCCTCATCCACTAGTGATGCCTGCTGTTGAGTCCATCAGTGCCTGTTGAGAGCAACTGTGGGCTAGATGCTGCTGAGAGCCAAGACAACAAAGATTAAGAAGACCCAACCCTGCATCTTCCAGCAGCTCTTAGTGACAACATTTTCAGCACACAGCAGTGACAAAGGTCATTCAGAGACTGTGTGAGATTGAATCGACCATCAGCTATAGCTACCGACCACAGAGTAACTAAGCCTCGCATCTATTTTTCCTACAACAAACACCTTGCGCCTTTCTTCTTAATCCTGTTGGAAACCATTTCAGATGCCCTGTAGAACTCCTCTGCCACACTGCTGCAGGGAGGCAACTGGTCCGGCCAATGTTAAAAACTGCTTTTCACTTTGTAAGTGACAGGCACACTTGCTGTACCACACAGCTATTCCACTGCCAGGATTCTAGCAATAGTAATGAAAACATATGACCACACAAAACCTACACATAAATGCATGCAGCAGCTCCGTTCATTGTCACTGACATGGTAAAGAATTCAGAGGCCTGGCAGCTGCAGGTCAAATAAATTGTGGCAATTCAAACAGCAGAACACTACCTGGGAGTAAAAGGAACAAATCCTGGTAAACACGCATAACAGAAAGAAGCCCCATAGACAATTGTAAGAGGGGAAAAAGGGTTATTAACGTTTACAAAGCAGTTCACATTTGAAATCTTTGGGGACTTAAACATTCACATCATATTTCAATGTTTGTTACTCTTCCCTTTTTAGAACGGGTCGGAGATGAATAAGGACCAACAATTCAACTGGATGTCGAATCAATCAATGCCTGCCTTATGATTGACACTATTTTCCTATTAAGACAGGCTCCCACTGATAAGGGGACAAACCAGTGCCTATCAAATCATACTGATAAAAAATTCACACAGTAATATTCTAATGGTACCAATCGTAAATGTCTCTCAAGTAGCTGGAATTTGGGTTGACTTCCAAGTAATTCTGGCTACAATCAGGAGGCCAAGACCAAGCCTTTAATTCCTTTGCTGTACAGATGATACAATTCTAAGTGAAAATTGCCACACCCTAAAATATAGACGTTGGAGGCGGGGATGGGGGAAGTATACACAAGAGGTTGAATGTAGGACCTCATACTCGCTAGGCAAGCATCCTACTGCTGTGTAGCCGGGCTTATGAGTTCGTGCTGCTAAGTCAGACTAGGCTTTTCAGATGTCTGTATACCACGGAATCCTCCTGTTAGCATAGACATACTGGTCTTGGAAGATGGATACAGGGGGTGCCATCGATTTTGGCCTGGTACAGATTGGAAGAAATAAGGTTCTGTTTCTCTTCGTTTGTTCTTAGAAGAAGGGAGGCATTAGGTGCATCCTGTCTTTGGAGATGTAGGTGGGCAAGGAAGCTCTGCTCTGCCAAATCACTAACCCCCAAGCAGCTGCATTCGCTAATAGTTGTCTTGAAGAAGAAAGCATTTGGATGGGCTGACCTGCCCTGGGTCAAGACCTCAGTGCCTTTGGGAAAAGGATTCCTGGATGTTGGACAGGGGGATCAGAATGATGACTATTTACTTCCCTTGTCCCCCCATGAGATTTTGGACACAGGAACAGCAGGGAATCTTGGGAATTTTCAGAGATCTCAGTAGTATGAAATAATTGCATTAAGAAAAAAAAAAATGAGCAAAAGATTGACCTGACCCCTGATAATAGGAGTTTTGGGCCATTTTAAAGGCTATCATAAACTAAAAACTGAGAACCAAGCATGTCTTCCTGGCTGGCAGGGGTGCAGTTGCTACTGCCTTACACCAAGTGATTTTCCAGATAGGAAACTCTGTACCCCAAACTCACATAGCTGGGGAACCTGGAATGTGTATCAGTCACCTGGAAGGTGATGTGAACAACAGCTTCCTGGGCTTCTACCCCACCCCCATTTACTAGGCAGGCAGGGCCCCCAGGCATTGATAGAAAAGGTCCCCAAGTATTAATAGAAAGGGGGCCCCAGCATTTATTTACAGAGAGAGCATGCAGTCTCCTCAGATGAGCCTATGCATGTCCCACAGGTCTGAAACACACAGGATGACACTGGCCATCATCCCAGCACGCCCAAGCAGTGTTACTACAAACATTGGAATTTAAAGAAAAGAGTTTTGTTTTTTAATTACAAAGTATAATTTTTAAAAAGTTCCCTGTGAAAGGTTTGTCCAAAAATATTCTAATTAAATTTTCATCCTTTTTCATTTAACCAGCTAGAGAACTTCAAAAATGCATTACGGTGTCAGAGAAGTCCAGTTAACAGCTGAAAGATTCCTTTGTAAACAGAAAATCTGCATTTGGGCCACCAAGAAGATCACTGCTGCTGAATCTGACAGAGAAATTCTTGACTTTGCTCGCCAAGCTCCTCCCATATGGTGGCAAAAGAGAACAGACTCCTGCAATTGTCCTTTGACCTCTATATGTGTACCACAGCACGTGCTCGCACGTGCTCACACGTGCAACACTCACATGTGTGGCACACACACACACACCAAATAGAATGAAATTCTTAAAAAGTAAAATTTGCATTCAGCCATAAGCATGAAAAGCAACATCATTTGTGAAGTTGTTTTCCTGAGAAATAGTGTGTTTTTGCACTATTTAACAGAGAATGGAGCCAGGCATGATAGCTCATTCCTGCAACCCCAGTGATCAGAGGCTAAAGGCAGGAGGAACACCACAAGTTCTAGGCCAGCCTGGGCTACACAGTGAGTCTCTATCAAAAGAAATATAATAAAACAGGACCACTTCGAGAGTATGTGTATCATATGTAATAGATGTGCATCTCAGTCTTCAATCGGTTGCCTGCCTGTGGATCCCATTCTCCTGACTGGGCTGCCTTGTCTAGCCTCAGTGGGAGAGGATGTGCCTAGCCCTGCAGAGACTTGATGTGCCAGGGTGGGGGGGATCCCCAGGGAACCTCCACCCTCTCAGAGAAAAAGTGGAGAAGGACTCTGTGAGGGGGGACCAGAAGGAGGAGAGGCAATGATCAGGATGTAAATTAATTAATCAGTTAACTTCAAAGGTATGTGTGTAGAAGGAACACCATAGATAGCATCATTCTCAGTGTCAAATACCACCATTCAAAGCTCACCTTCAGGCTGGGGAAACCCTGAACTTTCACAATAGAAAGTTCACTCCATTTGTTTTTCAGCTGTACCCATGGATCTGGCTGGTCCCTAAAGGTCCAAGAGGGAAGCTGGGGTATTGGGAAGTGACTTCTGAGACCCCTCTTTCCCCAGCTACACAGACATTGGTCATCTGTTATTGGTCTTCATCCTGGTCCCCTTTCCACTGAGCCAGGATGAGGCAGGGCTCTGCCTCTGTGCCCTAGGTGAAAACATGACCGACGGTGCCCTAGGTTTTACCTGTCACTTACAGTATTGGTTCAATAGGATGTGTTATAAGGTACTGTGTGCCAAGCAGGATGCTTCCAGGTTCCCTAAAAAACGACAATGGGAAAAATATGAAAGGCATCGAAGATCCATTTTGTCCACCCTTGTGTCCTAGAATTTTGCCAGGAGTTGACCATGGTAATGCTGCCCAACTCTACCACAGAAACTAGTGCCTACAGGCTCCTGGGCGCTCAAGAATTCACCTCGCACCAAGGATTCTATAAAGACAGACAAGAGGACTACAGAAAGGCTGAGCCATAGAAGATGAGGGGGAGAGGAAGAAGGAGGGGGAGGGAAGAGAAGGAGGGGAGGGGAGGGGGAGAAGAAGGAGGAGGAAGAGGAGGAAGGAAGAAAGGAAGGAAGGAAGGAAGAAAAGAAAGAAAGGAGAGGTTCTAGAACCAAAAAAGCCATTATCGCATGGAGTACACTAATTCATGCCATCTACTTTTGACAGGAAATTTCGGGTATCCCGAGGGATGCTTTAGTTCTCAAACTGGAAGAGTAAATAAAAGAAATTTCATAGAACTTATTTCTAAAGGAACAAGAGAACTATATTAGCAGATTGACAGTATTCACAGGTTAATTAGGAAATCTGTTAGGCTGTGGTGAGACTTGGAATATTTAAATTTAGATTGACATTCCTCAAGATATAGGTATCAATGGTGTTCACTCAGTAATTGTGAGCTCTCTTGGAGTCTCTGAAAGACAGATGTCTAGCAAGGGCATATAGTCAAGTACCACATAAAATGTGTTTGCAAACAAGAGCTGTATCTTTGGGAAAGTATTCAGGAATACTTGAGATAAAAAGAAATATTAAAAGAGAGGGCTGTTGTGCTGATTTGAAACTACCTTGAAAGAAATCATCTAGCCTGGCTCAGACTGTGGCTAGTACTGAGCTGGGAGGGAAGGGTGGGAAAGTCTTTCAGTTACTTATTGTGCTAGTTATTGGACTAACATCTAAAGAATCAGCTGAAAAGGATAAACTCTTGGCAGGAACACTGAAAAAATGTGTCTACAAGGTCTCTCAAAGATTATTTCAGAAATAGTTGCGTCTCTCCTCAGAATCTTTATGCCTACTTCCTCACTTGGCTTTCTAGCAACGACACACTGAAAGCTCTCCTCACTAGAATTTCGGATGAGAGCTACTAAGAATGACTAACCAGACAAAGTCATACAGCTAGGGAACAACCCATCTTCCAGGGGTTCTATAAACGATTCATAGACTCCAGGGACTGCGGTCTCCTTGACCTGGAAGCCACCATCCATAATCAGGCTACCATGGTGAAGGGGTAAGGGGTAGTCTCAGAGGTCTGTCTTTGCCTGGACTGGTGGGAAGACAAGCCATGAGGTAGGTGTTCAATATGGATGCGTACTGGATTCCTGTTTTCTCTGGGGCTCTTCTCTCAATGGAAGCTGGTGTCCCTTTATCCAAGATCATCCTTCTTCAGTGTCTTCAGACCAAAGAATGTTGCTTTATGATCTACGGTGAAGGAATCTTGCTTTACCATGGGAGGAGAGGACCTAATGTCAAAAAGGTTCTAATTATTTCATTGGAAAACTTGGACTAGACCTGCTTGGCCGTATCTGGCCCTCTAAAGGGCGGAGAGTCCTCACTTCAGTCTCTGGGGCTTCCTGGGATCTGTTATTCATATAGCCTGTGCCTATGCTTCTTCTTTGGGTAGCTTTGGCTTTAGCTTTAGTTTGTTTGAAAAAAAATGTGATCACATCCATTTACTGTGGAACCTCTACACTGTGGTAGCTTACCCTGAGCCTGCTCTACCATTCTCTGTGTCCTTGTAAGTCTATGGATTTTTTAATTCCATTAGCTCCATCATATACCAATAGGTGGAGGAAGCAGCCATAAATATATTTGTTCAATCCACTGCACTTGATGCTTTTTGAAACAAAAGCGTGTTTATGAACAAAGAAAATGTATGACTAAGCTTTGGTGTGAGCTAAGTCTTTTACAATGCCTACGTTCAACGTGCAAACCATGAGGGCCCCTGGGCTTTCACTTTAAGCAGGAGAGCTGCAGACTGGCTGCAAACACTTTTGTAGATGTGTCCATCCACAAGCTCCCTTTGCAAACTTGGAAAAAGAGAAATGAGAAAAAACCAGCCCCGGCCATCCTCAATCCTCCATGCCTCTGGGAAGCAAGGGCATCATTCGCAGCACGAGTTAAGCCATTTTTACAAAGCTTAGCCACTGTTATTTTTAGGGCTAGATTACAAAATGGTTCAGCCTACTAAATTATACTATCTCCAGGGCTCTGGGTACTTTGTAACTTTGAAATTTTGGAGCTGTACAATAGGGGAATAATATTTCACTTGAAAAGAGAATGGGTGTAATTTCTTGCCATCCTCCATTGACATGAAAGTCCCGTTAACCAATCCATTTGTCTGGGCTGCATTTGTCTATCCCAAGAGACAAAATGTGGCTGATTTCTGACATCAACTGCTTGTATGATTGCAGCTCCTGACCTTGCACTCTGATGTGAGCAGAGACAATGAAGGGAAGATGTGAGCAGAAAGTAACCACTCAGCCAATTCCCTGACTTTCCCCGTCAAGCCCACTGGAATAGCTGTAGCAAAAGGGGTCCTGAGATGCTACCTCCCTCTGCTCTCCTCTGTGATAGGAGACCATGGAGGACCTTCTTCTGATAGCATCCAGGAGCCTTTCCCCTCACTCATCATGGACATTCTACATGGTCTACAATTCCAAGAAGTAATAATAACTGCTATGTAATCAAGACTATAGGTAAAAGGTAAAGAGATTCTGAGGAGTTGAACCATTGTGCATTCTGGTGTGTGTTCACTGCCTAGTGACATTTTTACTGGAGAATAGAGAAATCCCACTTCACTGAGCCCCACAGTAAGAAAGGAAAGTGTCCAGTAGACTCCATTGCTGCCAGTTCAACTCAGGTAGGAAAGAGAAGTGAGAGAAGATACTCATGTCTTACATCACTGTAAATTAAAATTATAACGGAATGTTAACATACACCTATTAGAATGCCAAAATTGAAAATAGTGACCCGCCGCAGAGTGATGGAGATGCTCATTCAAGGCTGGTTGGAATGCAAACAATGATGTCAATTTGCAGGACAATCTGTCAACTCCTTACCAACTGAACACACTCAGATCATGTGATCCAGACCTTGGCTTTGGCCTTGTTCAAACATGTTGGGGACTTGTCTCCACACAAAAGCCTGCAACAGGCATTTGTAGAAACTTTATGAAGAATTTCCCTAACCTGGAAGCCACAAAAGTACCCTGCAGTTAGTATATAGATAAACTGTGGTAAATCTAGATAATTGAATATTATTCACTGTGAATAGAAGTTACCAAGCCATGAAAAGATGCAGAAGGATGTCAAATGCACATTACAAAGTAGAGAAGCCAATCTGAAATGTCTGCATACTTTGATTTTGTTCTATGACATCTTTTGAGAAAATCTAAATCAAGATGCCAGGGGATGGGGGAGAGGAAAGAAAGAATTGACAGAGTACAGAACATTTTCAGAGTAGTGAAACGTCTCTTTATAATATTACAAAGATAGGCCCACACCATCAGATATAGAGACTCCTGGCAGGTGTACCACCAAGGACGAACCTAATGTACATGGTATACCTAAGGTATATGGACTTTTTTGTAAACATAGGGTCATGGGTTCTAACAGACGATACGTTCAGAAATGCTGTCATGTGCACAGGCACAGGGACACAAGAGCCTGTAATCTCGGTTCAGCTTTGTTGTAAATATGAAACTGTAAGAAAACAGCAGAGAGAAGGGGAGAGAGGGGAGGAGGGAGGGAAGGAGAGATGAAGAGGGAAGGAGGGAAGAAGGGAGGGAGGGAGGGAGGGAAGGAGGGGAGGAGGGAGGGAAGGAGAGATGAAGAGGGAAGGAGGGAAGGAGGGAGGGAGGGAGGGAGGGAAGGAGGGGAGGAGGGAGGAAGGGAGGGTCAGGGAGAGAATTCTTTGTCACAGCTAGGTAAAGATAAGGTTCTAGCCACAGAATATGACCAACCTTTATCTCCTTTTCCCTCTCTGGAAATTTTTTTGAAAAGAGATGAATAAGTGGAAGGAATGGAAAGAGGAAGGATGGAGCGAGGAAGGGGGGAGCAAAGGAAGGGAGAGAAGAAAGGAAGTAGGTAGGTAAGTTTACTTGTGTGTTGCAACAGCAAAATGCTTTCTGCTACAAGTGACTAAAAAGGGGGAAAAGTCTGGCTGGCTGACAGTTTCAAAGGACCTGGTCCATGAGAGCCTGACTGCTTTGCTAAGGTAAAGCCAAGGACCATGACAGAGAAGATGTCGTGTTGGGCATGGGTGCAAGAGATAGACAGACAGACAGATGCCAGGACCAAGCATACATTCCCAGTGATACATAATTAGGCCCACCCCCCACCATCAACCACCTCCAAGTAATGTTATCAAATGATGAATTCATCAAGGAATTAACATACTGATAGATCAGAGACCTCATTAACCAGTTCACTTCCCGAAAGCAGCCTGTCCCTTAAGGGCAAGAACCTTTCAGTTTCATTTCCAACTAACAGTCGGAAGGAATAAGGCAGCTAGCTCATTAACAGAAGTCAAGGTAGCCAGGACAGGTGACAACTGACTGCTTGCTATGCCTTTTTCTGTTGGTGCCTAAGAAATGGCCACACCCACAGTAGATTAAAGACCACACACTAGAGCCTGAGGACATAGCTCAGCCATAAGTACCTACTTTGAAAGTAGGGGGACCTGAGTTTAACCACCAGCACCCAGGTGTAAAAACCTAGTGAGGCAGCACATACTTATAATCCCAGCAGTGGGTAAGGAGAGACAGGTGGACCCTTGAGGCTGCCCAGCCAGGCCACTCTACACAACAAGCCCCAGGACAGTGAAAGTCCCTACCTCAAAAAATAAAGTGGATGGTGCCAGAGGAAAGACAGCCAAAGTTATCTATTCATATACATATGCATGTACACCTGCGCTCTCGCATGTGCACACACACACACACACACACACACTGCAAATGTGCATGTACATATATACACATACACCCTCCAAAAATACATCTTGATTTTTCTCACAGTTCCTATGTGCTGAACATCTCAGTTCCCTTTTTGTGGACTCTCACCTGATTAACTCAGACATAGCCAAGAAAATCCTTTGTATTAACTCAAAAGTCAACTAATTAGACAATGATAAACCCATCCTTCTTTATCATGTAACATAGCATAATCACAGGAGTAACAGCCAGATTGTATTGAGTCAGGAAAAAAAAAAAAAAGGCACACGTTCTGCAAACACTCAAGGAGAAGGCATTACACAAAGCTGTGATTCACGGAGGGCCACCGTATGGTATGTCCAGGTTTTCTTAACTGGAAAATAAAATGGAGTTCTTGGTAACGATCTTTAGCTGTGTCTGTTCCTTCCCTTACTGAATCCTTCCCTTACGGCGCTATAAAAAGAACAGGGTGATTAATTTTACCCAGGGTCTGCCTGGGAGAAAAGTCTCTCCTTACCTTCACATGCATACATTAGGGGAAGGAGAGAGAAGAGCTGGTAAATGCTTTGGCTGAGTTTTGGCTGCCACTGGCACAACACACACACACACACACACACACACACACACACACACACACACACA
>JADRCH010000174.1:1324-55326 GCA_019843965.1 Rhynchomys soricoides
TCTCTCTCTCTCTCTCTCTCTCTCTCTCTCTCTCTCTCTCTCTCCTTCTCTCTGGATCTAGAGTTGGTCAGTGGTCAAGCACAAGCAAGCCCTGTAACACTACTGTTTCCACCCTGCAAGGCTCTTTGGTTACAGATGCTGTGCGCTGCGAACTTGAACTCAGGTCCTTGTAATTATGCCACAAGCTCTCTTATCCTCCAAACCATCTCTTTGACCCCTTAGGTAAAGCCTTAAGATAATGTCATGTGACCTTGAAGAGTCATGAGAAAGTCATTAATTTTATTTTTGTGTATTATGTGTGTGCATGCATGAGTTTATGTGCCCCATATATGTACAAAGTCTGTAGAAGACAGAAGAGGGTGTCACATCCCTGTACTAGTGTTGCATGTGGTTCTGAGCTGCATTATACTGGTGTTGAGAGCAAACTCTAGCTCCTCTGAAGGAACAGTAACAGCTTGCAACTGTTGAGTCAGCTCTGCAGCCCAGCAATCATCGTTCTTAGTGATGAAATGTCAGAATAACAGCAATTCATTTACAAGGAAGGAAGAAGCAGAAATACACACTGTCACTCAGGCATTCAACATGAGAGGCCCCTGCCAGCCTGGCAGGGCTTTAAAAAGAAATGAGCCAATAAGGATTGATTGAGGGAAATGTGACTGTCGTTACTCACACTTGACCCAACTGTATATGCCAAGACCCAATAGAACATAGAGGCAAATTATTTCACAATACCATGGAGATTTGCTGGATGGGTGATTAGATATTAAACAATGATTGCCCTTCCTACACGGCAGCAAAATAATCTGAAAAATAATTTTAAAAGGTATGTCATTTGCAGCACAACAATAATATGTTCAAGGGACTTAGGGATAATTTAACTAATGATGTTCAACACACACAGACACACACACACACACACACACACACGCACCAGAAAAAGATAAACACACACTACACGCACACACCACACACACATACACACCACACAAACACACACACACACTACACAAACATACACACCACACAAAAACACACACATACACACACACCAGAAGAAGGTAAGCACACAAATCCACACACAAACACACACGCACACACACCCACCACACACACATGCACACACCACACACCACACACACACACCAGAAAAAGATAAACATATACTACAAACCCACACCACACACAAAAACACACCACACACACACATACACACACACACACACACACACACACACACATGTACACCTGAAGAGAATAAGAAAGATGATACCTTCTCAAAACCTCAACATTTGATAAGTAGAGGTAGGGATCACTAACTCAATACCATCTTCAGTCATGCAGTGAGCTTGAGGCCTTTTGGGATTACATGACCCTACGTCTCAAGAAGGAAAACAACGATCAATCGAGAACCAGAGGATTAAGAGAAGCTGACATTAGAGGAAAGCAAGCCAGTGTCCATGAGCAGGAAGCCAGTGCCCATGACATCAGTTCCCCCAACTGATTAATAGACTGGGATGAAGTTTTGAGATACTCTGCACCAATTAGCTTTTGATAATTTGTCAGAAACTAGAATCACCTGGGAAAAGGTAAATCTGCCATTGAGGAACTGACTTCATAAGACAAGCCAATCAACAAGTCTGTGGGGGAATTTTCTCTATTGATCGATGTGAGAGGACCCAGCTTACCATGGGTGGTCCTGGGCAGATGTCCTGAATATAAGAAAGCAAACTTAGAAAACCATGGGTAGAAAGTCAAGAAACAGCATTCTTCCATGGCCTCTGCTTTAGTTCCTGCCTCCAAGTTCCTGTTGTGAGCTTCTGCCCCAACTTACATCAGGGATGTAGCGTGACCTAAAAGTTGTAAAATAAAATAAACTTCATTTTCTACTAAGATGGTTTTCGTCAGTGTTTTATCTCATCACCAGAGTAGCAAATTAAGGCTGAAATTGGTATCAGGAGTGGGGTTGTGCTGTGAAGGACCTAACCATGTGGTTTGTATGCCTTGGAATGTCTTGTGGGAGGAAAGTGGACATTTTGGGGGCTTTGGGAGAAAGTCATTTCGTACACAGGGCTTAATGAGCTGTTATGGGTAAATGAAAGCCAACACTGAGGGCATTGATGATGGATGCCAGGCTTGTGGAGCTGAAGAGGAAAGCAAAGTCTTTATCAGGGCCATTTATGTAATAGCTTGGACTAAAAATATGTGGAATTTAAACTTTTGCTTTACTCTGAGGCTGAAGAGGTGAGAGACCAGCCAGCATCATGAGGTAGACTCTTCAGGATAGTGTTTCCTCAGGGTCAGCACACAAGAACCTACAGTGAAGAGAGTTTACATTTCTTAAAGAGACTAGAACTTTTGAAGTATTTGGTTTTTAAGACTATGGGACCTTTAAAGTTATACTGTGTTTTATCATGATATTATCATGAGATCCTGGGGATAAATAACATGAGGAAGATTATGGTTTAATAGTGATGTTTTTGTGTCACCTTGGCAAGGTATCAAGTGTGCTGGTTATTTTTCAGCAACTTGACAGAAACTGAGAAGAGGGAACCTTAATTGTGAAAATGCCTCTATCAGAATGTCGCACAGGCCATTTTCTTGATCAATAGTTGATGGTGGAGGACCCGATCTATTGTGGGTGGTACTATACCTGGACAGGTGGTCCCAAGTTGTATAGGAAGGCAAACCAAGCAAGTCATAGGGAGCAAGGCAGTGATCCATGCTCCCATGTGATCTCTGCTCCACTCCCTCTCTCATGGTTCCTGCTGTGAGCTCCTGCCCTGACTTCCCCCAGTGATTGACTGTGGCATGTAAGTGTACACCAATCAATTCTTTCCTCCCCCAAGGTAATTCAGTTAGGAGAAAGCAAATAAGACTCAGCAATGGAAAGGAAACTAAGATGCATTTCTATAGTTTTTTTGTTTAGAATTTTATGTGTATGCAAAAAAACTCACACAGAATGCCAAAGAGCTTGAGACCTCAAGGATCTAGTAAAGGTGCTAGAGAATATGACTCAGCTCACACAGTAAGGAACATGGAGACATCCAGAAGCACAGGGATTAAGTTCCTAATGGGCCAGAACCCAGCACAGTGGCACATGGCGAAGGTGCATGGCCCATGGCATTTGCACTGCAGTGTGGGGAGGAAGGGTGGATGGAGTCCAGCCTGATGTTTGAGCATTGCTCATTTCCAAGGTGAACTAATCAAGTGGGATCAAAGCTGTCAGACCCTTGGAAAAGATGTGCAAAATACTATCTTCCTAATCTTGAGCAATAACAGAAATGTTTGCGTACAGAGCGACTATGAATAAAATGGACCTCATTAAATTTAAGAATTCTACTTAATTTTTCCAGTTATCATTATTCTACATTTGAGTCATCTTTTTAAAAAAGATTTTGTTAAGTGTGTGTGTGTGAGTGTGTGTGTGTGAGTATGTATATGTGTATGAGTGTTTGTGTGCATGTGTGTGAGTGTGTGTGAGTGTAAGTGTGTGTGTGTGTGTATGTGTGTGTGTGCTCACCCGCGCGTGTATGCGCATGTGTGAGTCTAGGTGCCAGAGGAGGCCAGAATGGGGTGCTGGACGATGAGGTTACAAGCACTGAGTTGCCCAGTGTGAGTGCTGCGACCCAAACTCTGGTCCTCTGCAAGAGCAGCAGACACCCTCCAGTCCTAGTTAGGGTGTGCCCACTTTTCACATAAAAGAGAGAGCTGGTGGGTTTCAGCCCTCTGTGCAGATTACTGCACTTGGCGTGATGCCCTCTGGTTCCTTCTGGGGCACTTTGCAGTCTGGGGTCTTGAGTAACACCGATAAGCCCTCTCTGCTGTGAGTGATGTGAAGGTATTAGCCCCTCTCCAGTGTTTGGATGTTTGTTCTTAATGATCCTGAGAGGCAGGGGCTTCTTGCTCTGCCGTGGCCACAGCTGCAGCAGACAATCTGTGAACATGACCTCTGGGTGTTCTATTTGCTCGCTGTGAGGGATTTTCCAGAAAGGCAGGATTGGGTGGTGCTGTGGCTGAATGAACCTTGGCTTGGAGAAGACTGGTTCATGCACGAGTCCAAGCCTGGCTCTGTTGGCATCAACAATTTGCATATCATTTCCAAGGTTGAAAACTTAGGGACTTTCCACTTATACAATTCTGGTTAATATCCCATTTCCCTGCAAACAAGTGTAGAAGCACCTCACAGGGGCTGCAGTCTGGAGGATTGTCTTAAAGTGCAATCAGAAGGAGAGAGCTTGGGAAGTGTGGGATAAGAAAGAGGCAGAGCTCAACCTACTCAGAGGTTGTTATGGAGAGAAGGGAAGCAAAAGAGGCTAAGAGGTGGATCCAGGTGAACCTCCACTTCTGCCTAGCTGGACCATTTGCTGAGAGACTCAGCTTTCCCATCTGTAAAACGGGCACATTTCCCAGTACACAGAACCTACTTAGAAATCCCACATTTCACAGTGGCAAGCAGAGAAATCACCTGAGCTATAACAAGAAATTTAAGCAATTTGAGATGAAGACATAGCCCAGAGAGAAAAGGACACAGCGGACACTGCTCTCACCCTCCTCCTGTCCTATGGGTCTTGTGACAATGCAACCGAGTAGAGAAAATGTCTACTGAAGACATTTTACAGTTTTTCATTTTACAGCTTCTCTAACCCTGGCAGGACTCAGTGGCAGGGCTCCACTGAGGGACGCTGCTCCCCCCCCCCTTACCTCTCTTTATTTAAACTGCCCCTCTTTCTCCATCCCTTACTTATTTAGCTAACGGCTTTATACTTAATTGGTTTTTTTTAAAAATATCTGCTTTATTTTTCATCGCGAGGGAGTGTTGTTGACATTTTAAATCTCAAGCCGGGGTTTCTACCCCACTTTTGACCCTTTAGTTCCCAGATAAAAGACACACATTACCCTTAACATTTACAATAGGCCTTAATCAGCACTAGAACTGGATGGATATCCACCCTCTATGCTATTAAAATCTATTTCCTATTGATAAGCCCGAGTTGTTACTTACAGTGCTTGATCTGGGCTGCTCTTAACTCCAATTGGCCAGCCCACAGAGCCATGTCTTTATGACTCTTAACCCATGGCAACTTTTTCTTCCTCCTCACCTTCTTCTCTCCTTCGTGGTCCTCCAACCGCCCAGGCCCATGAACCCTAAACCCCGCTTATATCTGGTCTACACTGCTATTGGCCATCAGCATCTTTATTTACCAATTAGAAATAACTCCTGGGCGGGGTCACATAGGATTCTCTCATCTCTGGGGCAACCAGATCTTGAGGAACCAACATAGGCTTCAGAATACAAGTAACTCAGTCACAAAGAGCATGCATGTTATGCACCAATAAGTGGATATCAGCCCAAAAGTTCAGAATACTCAAGATTCAATTCACAAACCAAATGAAGCCTAAGAAGGAAGACCAAAATGTGGATGCTTCAGTGTTTCTTAGAAGGCTGAACAAAATACTCACAGGAGGAAATATGGAGACAAATTGTGGAGCAGAGACTAAAGGAAAGGCCATCCAGAGACTGCCCCACTTGAGGAGACATCCCATATGCAGCCACCAAACCCGGACGTTATTGTGGATGCTGGGATTATTGCTGATGGACGCGTGATAAGCTGTCTCCTGAGAGGTTCTGCCAGAGCCTGACAAATACTGAGGCAGATGCTTGCAACCAACCACTGGACTGAGTGTGGGGTCCTGGATGGAGGAGTTGGAGGAGGGACAGAAGGAGCTGAGGGGGTTTGCAGTCCCATGGAGGGAGCAACAGTGTCAACTGGCCAGACCCCCTAAAGCTCCCAGAGACTGGACCACCACCCACGGTGCTGGCTGCATATGTGGCAGAGGAGGGCCTTCTTGGACATCAGTGGGAGGAGAGGTCCTTGGGCCTGAGGGTGTTCAATGCCCCAGTGTAGGGGAATCCTAGGGAGGGAAGACGGGAGTGGGTGGATGGAAGGGGAGCACCCTCATAGAGGCAGGGGGAGGGAGAGGGGATAGGGGGTTTCTGAAGGGGAGACCTGGAAAGGGGAAAACATTTGAAATGTAAATAAAGTAAATATCCAATAATAATAAAAATAAATAGATAAATAAATAAAGAATACAAGCAACATCAGGCCAACCCACTAGAGGGGAGACATGTGTGCATGAATCCAGTTTCCCACAGAGGTCAGGAAGAGCATTAGGCTCCCAGGAGTTGGAGTTACAGGTAGTTGTGGGCCCCTGACATGAGTGCTGGGAATTGAACTTGGATCATCTTGAAGAGCAATCCCTCCACCCCTTTAATCAGTAATTCCCCCCTCCCTTTCTCCCTCTCTCTCTCTCTCTCTCTCTCTCTCTCTCTCTCTCTCTCTGTGTGTGTGTGTGTGTGAAAGAGAGAGAGGGGGAAAGGGAGAGGGAGGTGTATGCACACATATTTATATATGAGAGTAAAGTGTAGCAGGACATGGTGGCAGATGTCTTAAATCCCAGCACTTGGGAGGGAGAGGTAAGCAGAGCCCTGTGAGTTGGTGGCCAGCCTGGTCTCCAGAGCAAATTTCAGGGGAGCCAATGCTAGATAGTGAGACTCTGTCTCAAAAACAAAACAAAGCAAACAATAAACAGAAGAGTGTACGCGCTCACGTGTGTGTGCGTGCGAGCGTGTGTGTGTGTGTGTGTACGTGTGTGCGTGCGTGTGTGTGCGTGTGTGTGTGTGTGTGCGTGTGCATGTGCATGTGTGTGTGTGTGTGTGTGGTCCTATGGTGAGTACAAGGAGGCCAGAGAAGGACATTGAATATTCAGCTATTTCCCTCCCAATCTTATTCCCTTGAGACAAGGTCTGTCAACAAATCTGTAAGAGCTGGGCTAGTTGCATCTCCTTCATAGTGCTGGGGTTAGAGGTGTCCATGCAGCCACACATCCACACAGCCATGCAGCCACGCAGACACACAGCTATGCTCCGCTTTTACAGGGGTGCTGAGTTCTAGTCTCACGCTTGATCACCTTCCCAGCCAATGTCCCATCTTTCTATAGGAGTACCAGCTCTGTGCTCTTAGGTCCCGTCAACGGTCCACTTACCCCATTCTGCTCTAAAGACAACTTTGAAGCAAGGTCACATCGAGAGCACTGGAAACTTCAGGACTCTAAGCTATGACAGGACTGTCAAGGAGGAAATTGAGAGGGGCCTGGTGCTCAGTGGCAAAGTCCATTTGCAAAGAGAATAGAGGGACAAGAAGGAATGGATTAGATGGCCCTGGGGTTAGATGTGTACACAGGCTCTGACTTGAGCCCAGAATCAGAGGCATGCTGTGGGATGGCCCTGAGGTCTCTTAGGGGAAAGTAGCTCATTTCAGTTGGCACAAGGGCCAAAGGGCAGTCGATCTCTCCTGTGCTCTTGGAGGCCTGGGGTCAACTGGGGACTGAGATAGAAACAGTTACTTATTTCATTGCTGTGACCAAATACATGACAAGGAGCCACTTGAGAATGGAAGGATATATACTGGTCCATGGTTTCAGAGTACATACAGTTCATCTGTCATGATAGGAAGACATCATGGAGGGAGTGTGAGGAATCTGCTCACACTGTGTCCCTTGTCCCCCGCTTTCATTCAGTCTAGGCCCCAAGCTTAGAAGACGGTGCTGCTCACATTCACATTGCTCTTCCCACCTCAGCTTACCTCTCTGAAAACACTCTCACAGACACATCCAGGGATATTTCTGCTAGGTGAGTCGAAATCTCATCAAGCTGACAATAGAGACTGAGCATCACAGACAAGCTCTGTAAGAGCTCATCTCTCAGATGGCACCAGGAATGAAAGCCCATGACCTCTTTTAAAGCCACGGGACAATTGGCATCACCAGCATGGCTGGCTTCTCTGTGCAGGGCCAAAGTAGGTCACACAGTGTCTCCCAGAAACTTGGTGCCTGCTGCAGTCAGCCAAGTCTGTAAGCCCTACCAGGCAGCCTTAGGTGCTCAGTAGGAAAACCAAAGCAATAAAAAAGAAGGTTCTTGAACCATGCTGCCTTATCTGAGGATACTTGAACCCTAGAAACCACAGCAGTGGGACCCCTTGAAGAGAGAAGGTGATCCAGAAAACCGTGGAGTTTCCAGAGGACAGACTGCATAGAAGGCTGCCCATCACTGGGGCCAGAAGGAAGAAACCGTGTCAAAGCCAAGTCCCTGTGGAGTCCTAGACCTCAGTGACCTTTGAACCCAAGTTGTGAACCCATACAGCTTGAATTCATTCAGCTCTTCTCATTTTTCTTCTCCAAGATATTTAGCTGTTCCCATATCCATCCAGTGTGCATGGCTATGAGTCCCCAGGTCCTCCACCCTGACACTAATCATCCCAGGATACGTGTTCACCATTTCCTTGTTGTGCTTGGGTGACTATCGATTTGAAGGAATCAAATTACGCAAGACAGAGAGAGATGAGTAGAGTTTCAGCCGAAGCCACAGCTAGACCCAGGAGAAGCAAGTCTCCATGGAGGAGAGCTATATGGAATTAGGAACTGAGTTTAGGTACCATGTATGCCTTGCACAGCTCCCTGCAGATAGTGACTGAGAGGGGAATGCCCAGGAGGGTACCAGGGCCTGCGGGCCTTCAGCTCTTTTCCCTGTTAGGTACTCATCCAATGAGGGCCCTGCCTCAGGCTGCTCATGTGGTCCAGCCTAGCCTGCTCTCTCTGGTCAGCTCTGTATACCCACCCTCAGCTTCCATTAGCATCTCCAACTTTCATGCATCTGTCTAAGGCAGCTTCATGAATCTGTTTGTCCAGGACACACCACAGAATCCCTCCTAGAGCCCATGCAGTGTTGCTTAGAGTACAGTCTTCCAGTCCACAGAATGGGCTTCTCAGTCTCCACATTACAGTCTCCTGCCCTCACAGCCCTCAGCTGGCCACTCAGCTTGGATTTAAGACAAGAGGGCTCCCCATAGAACACAGCTGCTTTCGGGATTCCTCTTCAATTGTCACTCATGTGACAGACTTGTTTGGCTTCTTCCAGTGGGAGCCCACTGGTTCCCAACAACTCACTTCCTGCATTCCTTCCCTTGCTGAGGTCCCTGACAGGAAAAACTCAAGGTGAGGAGACTTGCCCTGCTCTGCTTCACCCCAGATCACTTCCAGAGGAGGCACCCATCCTCAGAAGAGCCTGCTTTCCCAGAGGCCTTAACCAGCCTGTGCTAGGATATGTCTACTCCTGCCACCATTGGTTACTGGGAGTCCCTCAGCTCTGATTCTCCAGCCTGAAGCCTGAATAGGAAGATGAGGGTTCCCTGAATAGGAGTGAGGGATGCACTCACTCCTCGGCAGTGCAGCAGGTTTTCCAGCCAGAGAGTAATTGTCATGTCTGTTTCTGCTCTTGACAGGCTCCTGCCTTTTGCCCATCCTTAAAGGACACCAGGTGGTTTTTAGGGGCAGGGCCTCAGGCCTTCTCTGCAGTTCTCCACTCTGGCTCCAGATGTTCCTGCATCAGGGAGATGTGTGTTGGGCACTTTGCAGACTGGGAAGAACTATTGGCCCAGGCAGAGACCAATGAAGTAGGCCTGTGAGGAGTAAAAAGACAGGGGTATACTGAAGGCCAGGAGTGTGGACCCACTCTCTTGTTGCTAGGTGTCTTAGTTAGGATGCTGTGAACAGACACCATGACCAAGGCAACTCTTATAAGAACAACATTTCATTGGGGCTGGCTTACAGGTTCAGGGGTTCAGTCCATTATCATCAAGGCAGGAACATGGCAGCATCCAGGCAGGCATGGTGCAGGAGAAGCTGAGAGTTCTATATCTTGCTCCGAGGGCAAACAGGAGAAATCTGGCTTCCGTGAAACTGGGGTCGGAGGGAGGGTCTTACAGCCAAAGCTCACAGTGACACACCTACTCAAACAAGGCCACACCTCCTCCAATAAGGCCACACCACACCTCCTAATAGTGCCACTCCCTGGACCGAGCTTATACAAATCATCACACTAGGGTAACAAGTTCTGTGACAGACCATATGGAGAACATCTTCATCATGCCAGTCCTGGCTGATGGCCATTGTGCTGGAAGCCTTTGTCCCATGCAAGCCTCTCCAGCTCTCCATCTTGAGGAGGGCACTGCCACCTGCCGTTACCTTTGCCAGCTCCTGGATGTCCTGGACAATGGGACCACCAGATTCTGTGAGTTTTATCCTTTAAGTTCATCTAGAATCCATTGGATTTTCCCCACTGTTGCCACCCGAGTCCCAACTGGTCAACACTGTCTTCCAGCTGGTGAGATAGTCTCCCTCTGCCTGTTCTCAGCACAGTGGCTGGAATGACCATCTCAAAAGCCAATAAAATCCAAGGACCACCTGTTTGAAACTCACAGCCTCTCAGTGCCCATAAGGACCAAGTCCCAAATCTTGACCATGGCCTGAAGTCCCCTGGCATAGGGACTTCACCACACCTCCATTCTTCCCTCCAGCTCTGGCTCCATTCCGATTCTTCCCAGTGGCTCGCCCCCCTCCTAAATGCATTTAGCAAGTTGCTACATTTTTAAAATAGGGTCTCACTGTGTAGATCTGAATGGCCTGGAACTTATGTAGACAAGGCTAGCCTCAAATCCAGAAATCCGTCTGCCTCTGCCTCCTAAGTGGTAGCATTAAATGTATGTACCACCACACCCAGAACAGTGCTAGTTTTTAATAGCAGCATATTCCCTGGGTGAAAATTTAAAAGTGCAGTTACCCCCGTATCGGCCTTTTTCTGACTCATTCCCCATGTCTCTAGTCATATTTGAGAGGAAGCATTAAGTGTATTTGCCTATGGATGGGGATCTCGATATCACTGTTCATGTCTATGTGACACTGCTGTCCCCAGAGTCATATGAAGATGGCTGTGTAGGCCAGAGCCCTGTCCCTGGGTGTGGCTTTAAGTGGGATTGGAGATCATATCACTTTAAATGGAAGGCTCAAGATGCCACCAAGAATGTAAGTCCCCTTGGGGATGTCAGCAGTGCATGCTTGTCAATCAGGAAGACGGCCAGTCCCTCTCCAGTAGCCAGGCTGTTTTGCTGGTTACAGCAAGAACAGTTTTTGGTTTTATCATTTAAGGTTGTAAGAGAGCTGTGTTCATTGCTGTAAGTTCATTGCAGGCTTTCTCATTGGATGGCCGAGGCAGCGTGCAAAGTAGCTGGCCATTTGACCATTTCAGGATTGAAATCTGCTTAGGTTGTGGTGTAGCCGTCACCTACTGAAAAGTTGGAAACCGGGGAACAGCTCCGTGGGTAAAGCACTCACCCCAGGAGCGTGAGGACCCAAGTTCCATACCTAGAATCCACTTTAAAGGAGAGAAAGTAGTATGTGGTGATGACCATCTGTCACCCCAGGCCTGGGGAGGTAGAGATAGGCAGGTCCCTGAGGACCACTGGCAGCCATCCTTGTCTAATGGGTGAATCCTAGCATCTCAGTGATAGGCCCTGCCTCACAAAACAAGGCAATGGCTCCTGAAGAACAATTAAGGTTGACCTCTGCATGCATGTGTACACCCATATACCCTCCATGAACACACACACACACACACACACACACACTTTAAAAAGTAAGTTATAAAACATTAGAGTTTTTAAACCAAATGCCAGCCAGAGGTTCTGCCCACAACTCTGTTCATACAAAGTTAGGACAGTCCAGAACTGCTGGAGGTTTGAGGCTCACAGACAAGTCAGATCTGAGGTTTGGTGGCAGGTAAGGGGGTGGATCAAGGGGGACAACCTATGGCACGGGAGGGAAGAGATATAGCCAGGATGAATTCTGGTTAAGAAAGGCTAACCCCAAAATACATGGTGGCATGTTGTTATAAGTGGAAATTCCACGCTGTACTTTGTGAAGTCAGGCCACAGGCCAAGTGCAGGGCTCTTGGTGTGTATACGATGCACACAGCACATAAGTGAATCTCCTGTATAAACTTGGACCTGCCCTCTAGATAGCTCTTGTATATGTGTGAATATTCCTAACTCTTCTAGCCTCAAGTATTTCCAACAGGGTACAGATGCTCTGCCTGTGGTGGTGAAGTAACCAGAGTAAGATCACAGAGGGGTCATGTGTGATGTGGGAGAAAAGTCAAGTGAAGTTGAGCACGCGATAAACTGGAAGCGTGGCCTGTGTCCTTCCACCCTGAGAGTGAGGCTTGGGAAGCCTTGGATTGGGGGACAGCCCTGTGAGGAAAGGACCGAGGCTGATACATGTAACAGGAAGTCTGTGGGGACAGAATGAAGGCCAGGGAGGTGGCTGCAAGGACAGGTATAGATGGCTGGCATCTAAAGCTTGGCTAGGGTAGAACGGACGCACATTCAGACCTGACCACTCAGGCGAGACACAGCAAGCAGAGGGTCTGGGTGCCGATTGTTTTGTGAGAGCATCTGCAGGCTGAGGACTGCCAGGCTCAGGAGATAAGGAATTGAGGTTTAGTAGTTGCAGTTGCTCAAGAGAGAAAGGGAAGGGAAGTCTACTCAGATACCATAACACTGAAAACCACAAAGCTTGGTGATCAATTCCCAGATAAGATTGGCCTGGGGAGCCCGTGTTTGCCACAGAGGACCTGTGGAAGAGCCTGTGACTTTTGAGACCCATGAAGGGAGGCTATCCATGTGGATTGGAATCCTGTCTGGGAGTGTGTGCCATTCCCACTTGGTCTGCCCTTTGCTGCCCTTCCTCGGTCTCCTAGCACACCAGGTATCTGGTGTCTGCAGCTCCTTAGTACTGTGGCTGAGAAGTAGCAATACATCCCTTGCTCCTGATTGGTTGTTAGGCTAGCAAGGAGGGTGAAAGATGGTTAAATAGGCTTTGTAGAGGAAGGAGGGGCAAAGATCCCATCTCATGACGTTTTCCATGGGCCTCCCTCATCATAGCTGTGGTGTTTCCTAAAGTTCTAGGAGGTACAGCCCACAGGGGCAAAGGATAAAAATCCTGAGATCCCATGTTTGCTCCTGGGACCCCCTTTTGAAGGCTCTCAACTCAGTCACTACTTGTGGGCTTGGGGTAGCACCTACTGAGTGTGAGAGGGAAGGGGGTTTGGGTCATTCCTTGTCCTGGTTCTCATGACAACCGGTTATCCTCCTTAAGTCTCCAGAAGAACAAGTGGACACCAGGGGGCTGAGTCCTCAGGCAAAACCTCCAAGAACACAGTAGGTCTTTCCACGTGACCAGACCATTGTCACTTCCCAAGCCCACCCAGCTCCAGGGGCCACCTCTTCTGTGCCTGATGCTTGGATTTCCCCAGGAGCGTTCTCCCTGGCTTCCTGAGGCTTCTGCTGTGGGGTACACAGAACAGGCAGGTTTGTGTCCCGAGGAGTGCTGCTTTTTTGTTTGCTTACCAGAAATCCTCCTATAGTCCAGGTCAAGCTCATTTCTGGACATCTGGACTGCCTTTTGGAGTTCAGGGAATTGGAGTTTCTGTTGGACATGACAGCTGCCACCATTTGTCACCGTCATCTCTGTATTAATCAGATTTACAAAGAACACTGGCCTACAGTCAGAAAAATCCTGAGGAAAATATACTGAGATAGACAGTGCAATGATAGACAGTGCAACTTAGCCGGAGTCCCTAATTAGTCAAATTTACAGAGGCAGAAAGTGGAATTCTGGTTTCTGAGACCCACAAAGGAGAATGGCATGCTGCTGTGCTGTATCAGGTTGGGGGACAGGAATGTTCTGGAGATGTACAGTAGTGATGGTTCACCTAAGTGTAAATAGGCACTGACAGTGCCCATGAAAGGAACAAGAGCATTGATTTTTGTATATTTTATCACAGTCTTTTCAAAAGCAGGTATATAGTTGGTGTACAGTGAGAGGAACCTGAGCAATAGCCACCATTAGAGAGAGTAACTATGCATGGACCCAAGACGCCATCTTGGATTAGGATGTTCTACTTCTTGATCTAATGGTAGATATCTGGGTGTGTAGGTTTATAAATATTTGCCACACACATGAGAGGTACACACTATAGAGTGTAAAAACCTTCAAGTTCTTTAATGTAACTACAGAATAGAATTCGCTTCCATTCTGTGGAGATAAGCTGAAGTTCCAGTCAGAGAGGAGCCAAGTTCCATGACATTCAAAGCAAGATCTCAAAAATGAGATGGATCCATGTCTTTACCACCCATTTGTCAAGACTACTTCTCATGTGACATCTGTCAGTGGCCAAAGTGGGACCTCACAGCCATATCTGAGATGGGTTAGAGATGCTTAACACTCTCTAATGATACATGTTTGTGACTAAGCAATGTTAGTAGTCTTAAAAATGTAAACTTACTATGCCTTTTGTGCCGGTCCTTAAATGACAGTTGACAGAATCTCCCCTTATGTCTGTTAGGTTCAAAGCAGCACCTCAAAATGACAGTGCTGGTGACATTGTTCCAAACAGAAGGACTTTGGCCAAGTAATCAGAGGGAATTTCACTGGATAAACAAGCCTAACGAGAGATTTCTTTTTTTACCGGAAAAGTAGCTA
The DNA here is from genome assembly GCA_019843965.1 of Rhynchomys soricoides. NCBI lineage: Eukaryota > Metazoa > Chordata > Mammalia > Rodentia > Muridae > Rhynchomys > Rhynchomys soricoides. The sequence continues at coordinate 15,758 of JADRCH010000174.1, forward strand.
TCTTAAAGAGATTTTTCTCTTTACGAGAAACTTCCCTTAATCAGCCCCAAAGGTCAACTACTTTGGGCAAAGATATCTATTTCTGAGGCAATCTGAACAGCCAGCTGTCTTAGCTCAGGACTGTACCCTGCTAACACATAAAAATCTGCTTGCCCTGTCCCACCCCCTCCCCCATGTTGCTCCTCTCTCTGCCTCCTGAGGGGTAGTCTTGGCGATTCAATCCTCAATAAACCCATCTTTCTACCCATGAAGCAAGTCTAGTCCAGTGGTCACACTGTGCCTGACTACTTTGATCAGGAGCTGTAAGCCAAGTGGCCCCTCCCTCAGCAGTCCCTGCAGGCTGTGTGCTCGTGGCTCATCTTACTGTCAACTTGACTGGATCATCATGGTGTGCCTGTGAAGGCATTTCTAGATTAGGCTGACTGAGGTGGGGAGACCCATGTGAAATGTGCATGGCACTATGCTGGGCTAGGGTCTCTGACTACATAAAAAGGAGACAGCTAGCTGGGCACCAGGTTTGACTGCAGACTGCCTCACCTTCCTAGTGCCATGGCTTCCCACCGTGATGTATGTCAAAAGAACCCATTTTCTGCCTTTTGGAGTGTTTAAAAGCACATGGGGTCAGAGAGTGTTTAAAACACAAAAGGGGGTCATTAATCCTAGCTGTTTTAAACACTCTGTGGCCACTCAGAGGAAACATTTCAATCACAGCAGCCAGCAGGGTGGCTGTAGAAGCCAGGACTGCTGCCCCAGGAGGCCTTGCTCCAGGCATGACAGTTCCAGGAAACTCACATTAACTTTTGCAGAGAGAGGGCTGGCTTCTGAGTTCAGATTGGCTGGTTTTCAAGTCTCAAAGCAATAAGCAGCCAACCTGAAAACCCACAAGTCTCTGCTACATTTCTAGTTCTCAGGGCCCAGAGAGGTAAGTCTCTCTAGTTTAGGAAGGCTTAGAGATTGCTCAAACTGCAGTCTAGAGCTGTAGACATTCTGCCTTTAAATTCCTGGAGCCATAGTCTCCTTTTTGTTAAAACTGAGAGCTACAAGCTCAGCCCATAAGCCACTTGTATTCAAGAGCTCAGGAGGCTGAACCCTGCCCACTGTAGTGTTTATCTGAACAGACAAAAAAAAAAAATCATTTGGGGCACATCTAAGGTCCCCGTGAGACCAGAAAGAAGCTGTTCCAGCTGCACTCTGCTTTAGCTGCTTGCTTTTATATCATTCACAATGCTGTTTCTTCAGGTGGACAATTGTCAAATTCCGATATTCCACTTTTAGGTCACTTCCTGGGTACGGACTGGATGCTGCCGTAGGAAGGCCCAAGGCTGAGGCACATCTTTTCATACCCACGGAAATGGGGTCCCAGTTGTCAGGAGCTCAGCTGAGGTCCCCAGGGTTGTGACCAGTAAGGGGCATGGGAAAGGACAAAGGTGCTGGCCTGTAATGACACGCTGGGTGCCAAAAACAAGGAGCCCAGCCCAGAGGACACAGTTATTGCACATCTGTTTCCCCTGAGGAAGGTGGACGGAGGGTCAGATGGGCCAGCACATACATGTCTCGCTTTATTGTTGAGAGAGCCCAGAACAATAGTTCTGGCAGTCTGGGAGGCCTTGGAAAGGAAGGAGGAAGGTGTGGGGTGAGGATAAGTGTTGTCAAGACCTTTCTCCTTCTCCTTGGGGACACCTCACCTAGAAGACCTCAGCTCAAGGTGAGAGAGAAGGATCCAGGCACAGAACAGTTGGACAGGAGCACAAAGATGTAGAGGACCATGACAGTCTAGGTTCCCAGTCCCTGATGTCGGCTCCCCTCAGAAACCTCAGGGTAAATATGGGATGGAAGTCAGTCTTCCTGCATAGACCCACCAGGCAAACCTTTGAAAGTGCCTAAGCCTAGGAACTGATAGCTTTTAACCATAACCCAGCTCCTTACCAAGGCGAGCCTCTTGGTGGGCAATGTGATTAGCCTTTTCCTGGGGCAGTAACTCCCAAGCTCCCAAGCTCCCTGGTGACAGAATCCCTTGCCAGGCTAGAAAGATCTGTACCCTGCAGGTCTCTTAAACTTGAAATCCAGAGAGGAGCCAAGCTGATACTGAACAAGCACAGGCCAGCCCACTTTGATCTCCATGCTGAGAACTTTCCTCCACCTGGGCACCAAGTGACCAGCGCTGGATTGGAGCCCTTCCTGAATTCTCAGCCCTGCCAAGGACAAGAGGGGATGTTCAGGGAAGGAGGGCCAGAGAGACTTTCTTCAAGCCTGTCCCCTCCAGCCCAAGGCAATCCCCTCCTGACCTTGTCACAGCAGAAAGAGACATCACATTGGGTAGTAGTACCCGAGAGAAATCGGGGTCAGAATCTTCTCTCCGGCCTCTCCAGCCAGGGGTTTTCCTGTCAGGGTAGAATATTGTAAGCTATGCCTGCACAGCTCTGGCTTTCCTGGCAGGGGGAGAAGGAGGGAGGTGGAAGGAGGGAAAGAGGAGAGAGAGAGAGAGAGAGACAGAGAGAGAGAGAGACAGAGACAGAGACAGAGACAGAGACACAGAGACATACAGAGATAGAGAGAGACAGAGACACACAGAGAGAACCAAAAAAAGCCCTACCAGGCTAGGCTTGGCTTCCTGGGTGCCATGGATTGAATGTTTCCTGTCTGCTGTGTTCTCCCTCTGTGATGTACTTAGAGAATCAGAAAAAAAGTCTTTGGCCTTCCTTTGGAGAGGTCTTTTTTTCCCCAGGGATGTTCCTGAGAGCAGATCCTCATCTCTCCTTGCTAACTGCTCAGCATGTGGCTGCAGAGACTCTGCTCTGGTATGTAAGAAGTTCCCAACCTGGTGGATGTGACAGAGTCTGGGAGGTCTCAGATACAACGTCTCCCATGAGTGCCCCCCTCAGAGGACTTTAAACTGAGAGTGTTTGGCAATTAGATTTTTCTAGGATGGAGAGAAGTGGTCCTCTGTTAACTGCACAAATGGCAATATGGAACGTCCCCAGGAGCAAACACCAAACACGATGTCAGCAGCTGTTCACTGACAAATGTCTCTACAAAGAAGCAGGCCATCAAACCTGCCTCTGCACGGAGTTCAGAGACACCCTCCATGCCATTTTTGATAGAACCCTTAACTGTCAGAGGATGAACTGCTCAAACCCCCCTCCCCCTTTTTTTTTTGTCCAGGTGGTTTGGCAAGGGAAATTCATAATGCATAAAATAAGCTTTAGGTATATGCTTGAGGTCACATGAGGGAACATTCCTTTTTTTTTTCTAATTTATTTATATTTCAAATGTTTTCCCCTTTCCAGATCTCCCCTTTGGAACCTCCCTATTCCCTCTCCCCTCCCCTGCCACTATTGGGGTATTCCCCCACCCGCCCACCCATCCCCTCTCGTCTTCCCTCCTTGGCATTCTCCTATACTGGGCATCTAACACCCTCAGGCCCAAGGGCCTCTCCTCCCCCTGATGTCTAATAAGACCCTCCTCTGCCACATATGTGGCCAGCACCATGGTCACTCCATGTGTATTCTTTGGTTGGTGGATCAGTCTCCAAGAGTATCAGGGGTCAGGCCAGTTGCCACTGTTGCTGCCTTTCTGGGGATGCGAACTCCCTCAGCTCCTTCAGTCCCTTCTCCAAGTCCTCCATCTGGGACCTCCCACTCCGCCCTACTGTTGCTGTGAAGTGACTCTTGGGTATTTCAAACTCTTGGGCTAATAACCACTTAACAGCGAGTACATACCATGTTCATTCTTTTGTGACTGCGTTACCTCGCTCAGGATGATATTTTCAAGATCTATCCATTTGTCTGCAAATTTCATGAAGTCATTGTTTTTAATAACTGAGTAGTATTCCATTGTGTAAATGTACCACATTTTCTGTATCCATTCCTCTGTGGAGGGACATCTGGGTTGATTCCAGCTTCTGGCTATTATAAATATGGCTGCTACGAACATAGTGGAACATGTGTCTTTATTACATGCTGGAGCATCTTCTGGGTATATCCTCAGGTAGTATTATGTTCATTTTTCTGAGGGTCCTCCAAACTGATTTCCAGAGAGGTTGTATCAACTTGCATTCCCACCAGCAATGGAGAATTGTTCCTCTTTCACCACATCCTCGCCAACATCTGCTGTCACCTGAGTTTTTGATCTTAGCCATTCTGACTGGTGTGAGGTGAAATCTCAGGGTTGTTTTGATTTGCATTTCCCTGATGACTAAGGATGTTGAACATTTCTTTAGGTGCTTCTCGGCCATTCGAGTTTCCTCAGTTGAGAATTCTCTGTTTAGCTCTCTTCCCCATTTTTGATAGGGTTATTTGGATCTCTGGAGTCTAGCTTCTTGAGTTCTTTGTATACATTGGATATTAACACTCTATCAGATGTAGGATTGGTAAAGATCTTTTCCCAATCTGAAGGCTGCCATTTTGTCCTATTTACAGTGTCCTTTGCCTTATAGAAGCTTTGTAATTTTATGAGGTCCCATCTGTCGATTCTTGATCTTAGCCGCTCAACCCTTTTAAGGGACTTCTGCCTTGATCTTTTGGGAGCTCATGAGCCAAGTCCATGGGGCCAGTACTGAATGACAGCCCAGTCTGCCTCCAGCTGCCACGGAAGAGTTGGGGCATCCCTATCTTTTGTTACCCACAACACCACCACATCCACTGAAAGTGATTAGCAGAGCAGGTCTGGAAACACCGTGGGATGGAGAGATCCAGGATGCTCCCCTCCTCAAGAGCAAGCTGTGTGAGCTATGGCTTTATTTTCATGGTGGCTCACCCCCCCCTCCCATTTACAATGGTCATAAATGTAGTGACTCAAATGGCAAAGATGAAAACTTCTTAGGTGTCTTTACCTTTGCTGAGTACAGGGAAATAATTCTGCTCTAGTCCCCAGAGGATGCTGGTGCCTGAGTTGTGTCAAGGGACTGTGAAGTTAGAGGTCCAAACTCAGAGAACTTGGGTCTTAGGGGATTCAGACCTGCCATTCAACAGTGGACTGTACCACTCTCTAACTGTGTGTTGGACAGCCCAGGAAACCAGCTAGTGAGACATTTCTGTCACATACCTAGGACTGCCAGGAGCATCAAAGCCACTGGGATCTTCAGCTTGAACCACATGCATTTGCCCTGTCCCATGTTAAGTATGGTTCTGTGTATGGTACCTGTGGCCCTGTATGTGTTTAGACCTGTGACAGCTGGAATAAGCTTGGTCCTGGCAGCAAGCTCTGTGAACAGCAAATTTGCTTTGCTCACAAGAGAAGGAGCATCAAGTCTGTCCTTTGTCCTCAATGATGAGCTTTGTTCCTTCCTGCCTTTAAGACTTTAAAAGCTGGTGTGCTTGATACTGAGGGGTAAAGACCAGTGAAGGGCTGCAGCATTTGTGTGCCTGACAGACATGAATGGGCATATAGGTGTATGTGTGTTCTTGTGATTTTATTCATGCTGTGACAAGTACCATGACCAAAGCAAGGTAGGGGAGAAAAAAAAAATCCTACTTCAGGTCACAGCCCATCACGGAGGGGAAGTCAGGGCAGGAACTCAAGCAGAAGTGTGAACCAAGAACCGTGGAAGAACATTGTGTGCTGGCTGGCTCCTAGGGTCATGCTTATGTAACTGATTATGTACCCAAGGAATGGTACCGCCCACCGTGGGCAGGGCCTCCTACGTCAATTAACAATCAAGACAACTACTGTGGTTGCTCATGCCTTTTGGAGGCACAGGTAAGCCAAGTTCTGTGAGCCCATCCAGGGCTGCGTAGTGAGGTCCTGTCTCAAGCCAAGAATCAGTCAACACAACCCCATTTGGTCTGGACAAGCCCTCATTTGAGACTGTCTTCTTGGCTGGTCAAGTTGCTAGTTAAGCTAAATAAGGCATGAGTGAATATATGGAAACATATTTAAAACACTTCACTTATATAAATTATGGTAGGTTATTACGTGTATCTATTGCTTTAAGACAGGGACTGTTTCCAAGGCTCTAATTTGCAAACCGTAGGATACACTGCCTAAATATGCCATGGACTTCCAGTGTAAAAGGAGACCTGCAAGCATATTAGATGGCTTAGTCAAACCATACCAATGTCATTCATAGGGAAGTCCTTCTTAATGGCCTTTTGGGCTGCTAACCAGCTTTGTTCATTTTCGCTTTGAGTAGAGATCTGGAATTGAGTGAGAATGACCCTCTTCGGACAAGGGCACATTTATCTGGGGACAGTCTGTGTTAAGAAAGAAAAGGGTGTTTAAAGGTGGCAGGAGCTTGGTGACAAGGACCTTATAGGGCCCTAGTCTGACACCGACCCCCCCAAACTAGTAGGTTGTCTAGAAAGATGCGTTATCCCTTCCATAGGAGCTAAGGATCAAGGATTTCTCATCAATTTTACATGTCTGGAGTGTCTTATGTTGGTAGAGATGGTGGATGTGTGATCATTTATACATTGAGTTCAAGGGCTGTCTGGATGATATGTCAATTTTCTCAAAGAGTAAGATATTTTGAGAAATAGTTATGTAATGTGTGAAGAGATAGTCATTTCTCTGAATTTCAAGGCCACATAGGATGGTGGATCCAGTTCTCAGACTGAGACCACCTGCCTTGTGTGGGTATCCATGTGTTCAATGAATACCTCTCAAAGGTTCCACACAATTCATCCTTGTGCTGTTTACTGCCATCGAGTTTGGCACAGCTATGGAACAGGTAAAAAGGATTGACTAAGTGCTTAGTGAAACAGCATTGCGAGCCATGACACCTGCCGTCCGCCCCGTGGACTGTGTCTATCATGACAAGTCAGCCTGCGATCTTCTTGACTTTCGTTTTCTGTTGATTAAAAGAAAATGTCAAGTAAAACAAAACCCATCGGTATCCGAACATCAAGTGTCTGCATCGTTGTGGACTAAAATATAAGAACCAGGCACACTGATCTCTAAGAAAAGAATCAGGCCAGAGGTTGGTAGATGGTTTTGACCATTTGGGACCCACTCTTTTCATCTTGAATTGACTGCTGTCCCCCTGCCCAGGGGCCTCTCTCCTACTGTCTGGTCTCCTGCCTCTGTAGTTCTGTATTGGGAGAAAAGAAACGACAGTTGTACCGCTGAAGCTACATATAAATATAAATATCTATATATGGCTGATATTTCATCCCTTGTATTTTTATGCTTATTTGAATGTATTTACCATATTGCATTAAAATATTACTCATTTCTATGACAGGGTTTTGGTGCCCCTTTAAATTTTGCCCTGAGGAGGTGACTCACTCTCCTCATTGTAACCCCACCAGCTTCAGAGTTATCCATTTGTTCGTTCATTCATTTACCCAGCCATGAGTTCCACCTCTGGGCCATGGCTGAGCACTAAGGGAGGGGAACATCACATGCTCTTAAGAGCAAGATGGGGGAAGTTCACGGGGACTCTAGGGCAGGGCAAAGAAGGGGAAGCCAAAGCTGACCATCAGGGGTCTAGAATGCTCCCACTGCCTACTGACTGTTGTCAACTTAGGTTTTCCATGTCCATGGTATACCTTCAAAACCCTTCTGGTTTGTAAGTGCTTCTAGAAAAATACCACAAGGGGTCCCGAGGCTTGAAGAGGCCACCTGTAGCCGATTTGCATAAGGCCACATGCTGAGAAGTGGTGCTCTCCAGGTCCACCCCAGCTCTGCCTGGCTCTGTGCACACACTCGCAGAGAGGTGGTTATTGCCCTCTGTGTCTGCTTCCTCCAGAGGAGTCAGGGAAGGGGGTGTGGAGGAGGCCATTCCTGGCTGAGACCTGAAGGGTACATGAGAGCTAACAGGGTGCAAGCTTCTCTGGCAGAAATAAATGTTGTGAGTGTTATCGGTGGCTTGTCCGCAATTCTGAGAAGCAGGCGAAGCTGCTTGCGAAAGGACACCAGTACTTCCTCAATCTGCTCTCTGTTTCCTCCAGATGGGGCACAAATAAATAGGAAGAACCTACAGCTCACTGCTGCTTGGAGGCTCCCGAAGGAGACTGCCTGTCCCTCAAGATCAGAGGTAAGTGTCTGGCTTCCTGATGCAGAACTGAAGATGAGCTCAAAGTAGAGGGTGTGGGGGTCTCCAGCATGGAACAGGACAGGATAAGACAGAGCTTGGGTGGCATCTTCCTCAGACATGGCCTCTCTAGGAAGACTAAGTCTCAGACTCCAAGGCGGTTTGTAGGGGAGGGGCACCCAGGAGTATTTGAGCTGGGTACAAAGTTGGGGCTCTGGGAAGGTTAGGGTTAGGGTGTCCTCTGGGGCTCTGGGAGGACCCAGCTTTGTCACTGGAAGTCTGGTGGCAGGGAGGACTCCCTCGACAGCTCTATGTGGGGTTAAGCACCGGTGTTCCTTGTAACTTTGCCACCCATATGTTACTTCTGTCACTGTCCTGAGCTTCAGGTCACACATCTGTGGGACAAGGTGAGTGGGAGACATAGCTCTCTCTGTCCTCAACTAGAAATGGAGGAAAGGAGGGGAAAGGGAGAGGGTAAAGAAATTTTACCTTCAAGGATGAAGAAGTGTTGGGGACAGAGCCAGAGATGTAGAACCTCCCTTGGTACTGGGTATAATTTGGCAAGCTCACTTGGGAAGGGCCCAGAGACATTATCCAGCTCTCTGTCTCTGTCTGTGTGTCTGTGTGTCTGTGTGTCTGTCTGTCTGTCTCTCTCTCTCTCTCTCTCTCTCTCTCTCTCACACACACACACACAAACACACACACACACACACACACACACACACCCCATACTCTGCTCTAAACTACTGCGGATGATTTGAGTTTGGGTCCAGATGTGTCTGTTCTTTACCTAATGTGCCAGGAGGTAGGTGTCTCATCACATAGCTAGGGATCTGTCCCTCCCAGACAGGGACACAGTTAGTGTCCTGCTGACAGAGGGCATAACCACTGACACATCTCATAACTCATAAACTAACCTGTTCATATGTCCCACATGCCTTATTCCAGGGGTCATAATTAGCCATTGTTTGATAGAAATCTTCATAACCTGTTAAGCAATTTGCTTGAGGTTCAGGCCCCTGCCTCTGCTCAAAGCCAGCACATAGGGCCTTCAAACAATCTGACAATGAAAAGAAAAGGGACCTTCACCTACTTCTCTGTAGCATAGCACCTCCCTTCTCTCTACCTCTTTCTTAAAGGCTTTAAAAGAAGACTCCTTCTCTGTTTGCCATGGGCTGAAATGCCACTTCAGACCCTACCCCACCATTGACTCTAACACATCTTTAGCTGGAACCTAATGTCTGGTATTGGAACCAGAAGGGTGTCAATGAGGTTGCCCTGTAAGGCTGCCCATCACTTGCTGCTGCTGTCTCTGCATCTAACCCTAGACCTCCCCTTTCCCCTAGTGAGCCCCCAGGGTCTTCTAGGATCTCCTATCTGTCTATACTGGAAATCTCAGTAAGTCACAGGTTCCATGGGGCTTGGACTGTCCCTTCATCCAGACCTGCTGAGTACAGAGATACCTGTTCTCAATTTCTACTTACTACTGGTGGTCTGGTCATACCTCAGGAAGGGAACCTGAGTGCCACAGGATGCTTGTCTCCCTTGCTGCTTTTCCTCTAGAATAGTGGTTCTCAAAGTGTGGGTCGGGACCCCTTTGAGGTCTCATATCAGATGTCTTGTGCATCTGATATTTACACTATGACTCATAACCGTATCAAAATAGTGAAGTAGCAATGAAATAGCTTTATGGCTGGGGTTCACCACGACATGAGGAGCTGTTTTAAGGGGTCACAGCATTAGGAAGGTTGGGAGCCACTGGTCTAGATCCTCTTGACCAGGGTTCATGATGGCATTGCTCAGTTCCGTGTGTCTCAGGTCTCTCCTCAGCTGCTTTCTGTGTGATATCTACATTTCCTCTGCAAACTTCATCCTGAACTTTTCTTTAGCAATTCCGCAGATTCTGAGTTTCTTTAGCAACACTGACCACAATGCAAGTAGCCCGGAAAAATGGCTCCTTCGATTTAAAAATTCCTAGATTACATCACACCATGCAAAGACTCAGAGGCTGAGTGCCTGGGTGTAGGCAAGTACGTGCCGGTATGCATGAATGTGTGCTCACATGTGCATGCTCACGCACGCGCGTGCACAAGTGTGTGTGCGTGTGTGCGCGTGTGTGCGTGTGTGCGCGCGAGTGTGAGCGTGCGTGCGTGCGCACACCTGCATTTCTGTCCACACCTGGGATTAGCTTGTAGCTTTACCATACAAGCTTCTAGGCCTGGCTGTAGGGTTTTTCCTCCTCAGAGGCCCTGCCAGAACTTTCATGCATATTCAGATTCTAACTTAATTAAATCCTATCTGGTTTCTTTGTAGTTTCACAGTGACTAGACCTTTGTGCTCACTCCTGGCAACTCTCCCCCGCAACGCCACTCAACAGTTTTGCTTTTATTGTGTCAAGTTATTCATAACCCAGTACTGAAGGAAAGGGCATGAGTTCATTAGTGTTTAATGTCAAGGAAAGACACACAAAGTCACAGACACCTGATTTATTAACGGTTAGAATAAGCCAGAATCATGGATGTTGCAATCGCATTTCTGTGACTAGGTATATATTCAGAAGTGGCGGTTTTTAAATTATCCAATCCAATCTGGGCAAGGAACAAAGCATCCTCTGCTGAATTTGAAAAGTTCTGGATTGTGGAAATTCTACCATATCTGAACATATTTTTGAGGTCATTCAGAATGGGAGGAGCTCAGAAACCTGGGCTTATCACCCACTGCTGGGGGTTAAGGAATGTTTATGAACAATTACTGCTTACAGTGTGTTGTGTGTACACACCACAAACAAAGAAACAAACACCCAGAGTAGCCCTCCAGCAAGCCACCTAAGTCAGGTCTAAAGAGTGACTGTTGGAAAGTGTCCCCAGAAAAAATATAGTTAATTTTTTATACTTGTGAATATATGCAAATAGGTGTTGGTCTGTAGGTCGCAGACAGGGTGCCAAATTCACTTCTTTCCACGGACAGTGGCGTGTTGAGGATGCTCCTGGCTTGCCTCTAAGTCAGTACCTCACCCACTCCAACAGTCCTTTCATTTGTGAGACACACTGGCTCTCACCACTCACCAGTCACCGCCGTGTGGGGCCATTGCTCTGGCAGAGCCCCCTAGCTCATCACTGATACCTCTCCTCCTTTTGTTTGCTATCATCCGGCTGAGTTAAGCTTTCCTCTTGGTACCACATTTTCTTTCCTGGCCTTCTGAGATCCAGGAGATGATTCGACACAGGCTGCCTTTCTCCGGGTTCCCGAGCATCTGTCAGTCTCACTGACTCCACAAACCCATTCGTTCTCCCTTTGGCCACATACATCCCAGAACTTTCCCACAATGCCTTTCTCAAGGCTCTCCGCTCTGTTTCTGTCCTGGTTTGGCCACATGTTCTCCCTGAGCCTATTTCACTTCCGCTGCACTCCAGAGCAGCTTCTGTCCTCTGGTCACCTGTCCTACTGAAGCTCTGGCTCGAGTCAGATCCCAGAGGTGTGTTTAAAATATTAGTCGGAATTGTCCAGTCGTCCCACTGAAAGAGCACCAGAAGGCGACAGCACCCTAAAAGTCTTAGTGTGCAGGAGGAAGTTTCCCTCCATGCTGCTTCACAATCTTTGTTCACATGATTGTTAGCCAGACTCATTATTCCATGCATTCAGATTTAGTTATGTAGATATCTCTGGGTTACCCTTTTCTCTGTCAAGCTTAAGATGCCTTGTATCATATAAAGTATTTCTATCATCTGCCACTGCAACTGTTTTGTTTGCTCTGTGGGTATGATCATGGATGTGCGGGCACATGTGTGTGCATGTGGAGGCCAGATGACACTCTCAGGTGTCCTTCCTTAGGTACAGAATTCCTTCTTTTGTAGACAGGGTTTCTCACTGGCCTGGAACTCAGTAAGTAGAGTAGGCTGGCTGGCCAGGAAGCCCCTGGAATCTTCCTTTCTTTCTGCCTCCCCAGTGTTGGGGTCAAAAGGGTATGCCACCACACCTGGCCTTTTTCATGTGGCTTCTGGGCCTCGGACTGGGGTCCACATGCTTGCTAACAAGTGTGTTACGCACTGAGCCACCTCGTCAGCCCTGTCTGTTGGTTTGCGTTTTGTTTTGCTTTGTGGTTTCTGGTTTCAATGTTTTACTCAAGCCCTAAAATTAAAGATGTAGTTTTAATGCTCTTAATGTTTTAGTTTTGGGTTTCAGATCTTTGATCCACCTTGGATTTGGATATAAAAAAACAAGTTAACTTGAAAGCATGGTCCCCTCATTGACTAGAAGCCACCAGTCATGAGTGTGTAGTCCCTCTATGCTTCAGTGGCTGGAGACAGCAGTCTAACTTTCTAAGCTCTGACACTCTTGGTTATATTTATTATTATTATTATTTTGATATTTTGTTCTGATTAGTTAGTTATTAGCAAATGCTCATGCCTCATCTGTCCCATTTCTTGGGATTCAGAATCGGTTCAACGAGGGCATGAAAAACCCTTCTACAGCCTTTATTTCCGTTTCCCTGAGCTTCAGGCTTATTCTCAGCAAACTGACCCCTGGAGACAGAGGTGGCGCTCTCTGCCATGCTAGCATTGGCTAGGAGGGGCAGCCCAAGTCTGGCTCTGACACTGCCCTGGATATCAGGGGGACAAACTCAGGTCATCAAAATGGTTTGCACATTAAACATTTCCATGGCCCTAGCAAGTAAATGGGTCCTTTAGCCTCTTGCTGACGATTCACTGAGTGGACGTTTGTGCTTCTCTCCTTCCCTTGTCAAGTGCTCCGTACATGGCCACCATGCACACTTCTTTAACAAATCTGGATCTGAATGGCTTGTGAAATGGTTCTATTTGCCCTCCCCCCGAGCAAATGTCTTTATACGCTCAGGAATCAGGGTGTAGAAACACTTCTGGTTTCCCACTTTCCTCCCTCTCTGCCACCCCCACCCTGCCCCTTATCTCCGAGGTCCTCCTGCCTCTAGACTTACCCTTCATCTTCAAAGACTATTAAGCCTGACTTGTTTTGTTTTCAGACAGGTTCTCACTGTGTTGCCCAGGTCAGCCCCAAATTCCTAGTCTGGAATAATCCCACCTCACCTTCACTAGCAGCTGGAACTGAATGCCCACCAAAGCCCCTGACTCAACCTTTCCGGTCAGAGCCCCTCCTATTTATATCCTACACCAGCATTTGGGTTTAATTAGCATTTTTGTGCCCTCATAAAGCTGGGCGGGTCCTCCGCCAGTTTTCAGTTCTCCTCTCTCCCCTGCCTCCTAGCCACCTCCCACCTTAGTCATCTGAGATTTTGCCTGGCTCTCTCTGTGCTGCTGTGAGTTCACTCACTTTTGTTTCACGCAGTGGCAAATCTCCCCTACTTAACCGCAATGCATGCTGCTTTCTCTGTTCCCATAAGGCATGTTGTCTTGCTTTAAATCTGTCTTTCCTGCAAAACACGCTAGAATAGCTTCTCTTCAGGAAATATCTGAAAATTTCCTCTCCATCTAAATGCAACCAAACTCTCTGGTCGACCTTTGAATAGCAAGGAAGACTTGGTCTTTTCAATTTATTTTATGTGTTATTGTTTATGTGGGACAAGACACACGTGTCCCACAGCATGGGTGGTGGTCAGAGGCTTAATTCTCTCCACTAGGAAACCCGAGACTTGAACTCACATCTTCAGACCTGCGCAAATACTTTTACCTTCTAAACCATCTCTCAGCCTCCTCAGTGTGTGTTTAGAAACTAGGGTCTCTTCTCTGAAGTTATCTGCCAAGATGACCTTAGTCCTATTGGAAGCAGCCTGCCCTGTGTTTCCTTCTGGAAGCTCTGGGATTACCCTTCAGTTCTTGAAAGACTGAATGTTCACATTAACCCATAAGTGGGTGCTATGGGAACCTTGGGAGTTTGAACTTGGTTTCTGCCCCTTACTCCTTGAATCAAATTTTTCCCTCCTGCTTCTTGATTAGCAGAGAGCCATCTTCTTTAAATCCAGAGGACATTTCCAGCTGCATAGAAGTTGCATATAGAAACTCTCATGAGCAGTGCTTAACTCCACAGGTGTTCCGTTTCCCCCTCACATATAGAGACACACAGAAGCAGACCTTAGGCTGGGGTGGTTACCTCTGAAGGACAGGAGGAAACCAGATTCTCTTCCTATTATACCTTTCTTGCATGTGGCTTCCATTCTTTCTGTATGATCCAAAATGACTACTGGAGTTGCAACCATCATTTCTGAGATATAGGAAGAAAAGAAAAAAAAAAAGGTAAAATCAAACAGACCTCTTCCCATGTGAGCCCAGGTCTTTCAAGTAGTCTTTAGGAAAGATGCATACAGGGCTTCCATTCATGGCTCCTTGGACAGCGTTTAGTCACGTGACCATGCCCAGTGGCAGAAGAGAGTAAGAAGTATTATTACCTTCTACTCTTGTGAAAAGTGAGCTTAAAAAGGCAAGGGACAGCGAGGCAGCTGGTACTGCTGACCATGTGTATCCCTGATGCTCTACCCTCGACTTGGTCCGCTTTCAGGTGCTTCTACAGTGTTCAGGAGAGTGTCCCCTGCCTTGGCCTTGTTCCCATTTTTGCACATTTACCTCAGTCAGGTGCTTGTCTGTGGTGTCAATTCTGTGACTCCACCCATCACGGCACTGATTTTTCTAAAATCCTGGGTCTCCTATCTTAGGACTTCTTGGCTTTTTTGTTTCGTTTTGTTTTTGACAGCAGAAGTTTGTGTTTAAATAGTTCTTGGCTCTGCAGTAACCAAGGGTACAGGCTCAGAGATTCAACTTTTCCTATCCTTGGGCTCTATCTAGTCAATAAAATACAGCAGAACATTTGGGGCGGACATCAGACACATCTGCGGCCAACGATCAGGAACACAACCTCTCAGGGAAGCCTGATTAGAGAGGGCGGGTCCTCAGCCAACCCACCTGGGCTCAGTCCCAGCCTTCCTCATGCAGCTGTGGCCCTATCACTCCACATCCCTATACGGTTTCCTGTCTGCAAGGATTCTCACAGCTGCCTTAACCAAGATGCATTGATTTCCACAAAGTGCTCTGCACACTTCCTGGCTGAGGGTGGGCATTAAGCCTTGGTCGGCTGCTAACATGGATTCTTTGCGTGTATTTAAATGCTCTGCTTGAGATTGTTGATGACGCAGCTCTATTGTCTTTTACAGTAGATGATAACTGGTTCTCCATGATTTCAGTTGTTAGCAATTGGATACTCATGCACCCCAAAACTCTTATGTTGACACTACATCCCCAGGGGAGGGTACTGGAGACCAGTGTCCTCATATTAGACATCGCAGGGAGCTCCCTTGATGCCTTCACTGTGGCAGTAGCAGTGAGAAGCCTGTGCAGAACAGGCCTCATCTGACCTCAAACCTGCGTGTGCCTTGACCTTGGCCTTGCCACTTTCCAGAAATTCAAGAAATAAATGTCTGTGGTTTTTATGAGCTATCAGTGTTGTTTTGTGACAACAATCCTCCCACATGAAGACGTTGGTCATTGGTGCATCCCTTTTTCCCCCTTGCTTAGTGACTGTTTGTTGGCTTTATGAAAGGCAGGAAGTTGGTTGCAAAACTCTTTCATCCCTCTTTGTCACAGAATCCTTTTGTCACTTTTAAGTGTAGACAGCTCAAGGGCACCAGTGGCAAAGGTTTGATGTGATTTAGCATGTAACTTTTTAATTAACCTCACTTATGGGGGGTGGTGTGAGACAGAGGTTTGGGATTTGTGCATGTTGTTATCAATCATCTGAGCATTTTCAAATGAAATAGTCCATCATTTTATGATGTTTACTGGTCCCTCCTCCATTCATACTGAGCATTATGGGGTAAAATAACACTTGTTCCAGTCAAGGGATCCAATGATTAGATAGGTAGATGACTGATAGGTAAGAGATAGATAAAGATAGATAGATAGATAGATAGATAAGTAGATGATAGATTAGATAGATAGATTATATATAGATAGGTAGAAGATAGATTATAGATAGATCAATAGATAGATGATTGATAGATATATAGATTATAGATGATAGATAACAGATGGTAGATAGATGATAGATAGATAGACAGGGGATACATGAATAAATAGACATAGATAAATAATACAGACATGTGAATGGATACAAGAGTGGATAAGCAGATGTTTACATACATAGATGAATAATACATAGATATATAGGTAGATGGGTGAATTGATAGATGGACAGATGGGTGTGTGCTGTGTGCATCTTGACTGAAGTTTCAAATGCCTGTAGGAGAAGGGGCCACAGCAATGGCTCTGCTCCTCTGGTACTTCCCAAGTGAACTCAGTGAAAGCAAGGAAATCCCCAGGCTTCAAAGAAAAGGGAACTGGGAAGCAGAAGGGCCTGTGGGAGACTTAATGGTAAACTAAGCAGAGGTGGGGAGAGCACCAGGCTCTGCCTGTGCTCAAGAACAAGGTTGGGTGGGTGTGAGCAGAGACAGAAACAAGAGAGCAATCATACCTAGGCGTGCCCCAGCCCCATCGCCACATCCATCAAAGGTGTGGCTCTCGGCTCCTCTGTGGGGCCTGATACAAGTTAAACAGAAGCCTTACTCTCATCTCTGGGCACCGCACTTAGGTCTAAGGAGGGATCTGCTACCTCAGAGGCCATCAATCCCATCTCTTCTATGCTCATGCTTTAGCACAATGAGGCTTAAGCGAAGGGAACAGTCCCAGGGCAACACACATCAGGGCATCTTCTCTGGGTGCTGACCACCCAGCATCAGCATCAGGGCATCAGCAGTATCCTGGGCAGCTTCAGCCTTACACACCTTTTTGCAGCCCCAGAGGATGCAGTCTAGGAGTGAAGAATCACAAGCCCTGTAACATGAATGTGGCCCAACCCTCAGGCAAGCAGCAATACAGAACCCAGGACAAAGAGGACACCGCACTGCCCATAGCTTCCTGTGCAGCCACCTAAAGTGCTAAAATGGACCAGCAAATGGCACTTACCTGGGGGCTGTGCTTCATGGCCATGGTAGCTCTCTGCGGGAGACATGGGGTGACGGAGGCAGAAGGTAAGTCTGAAGACTCCTTCCCTTTTCATCCCCCTTTTTAGCGTTGAGTCTGGTAGGAGCTATACCCACCAAAAGCTCAGCAGCACCCGGAACCCATGCAGCTCTGGCCATTGTGTCCAGTGTTGGCATTTCTTGTCTCTGCTATATTCTTTTTCTCCTTTAGGGTTCCCCTGGCCCCTCTCTTCCCTGTTCTTCATGTTCCGGCTCATCCTTGCCTGGCCCTGGAGCATCCAGCTCAGTGGCTTCCCTCTTCATCCATATTACTCACTGTATCCCTTAAAACCCCAACCTCCAATGAGCCAGTGTCCTATCTGCCCATCTTCTAGACCGGCTATTCCTCTAAGGACTTCCAGATCCCCTAACCCTTATGCTCAGGATCTTTGGCCTAAGGAACTTTCCCCACAATATCTCTAGCAATCTCTTCTACCCAGAGGAGATGCTATGGGATACTCTGGAGGCTCCTGAAACTTGGAGGCTGTCCCCAGTGTCCCATGAACTTCCTCCATGACAATGTAGGAGCCGCTTTCTCTTTACCAAGCCCAGCTTTAGAGAGAGGCCAAGGCTTAGCAGATAAGGACCGTGGAAAAGGGACATACCAGTTACTTCTCAGGTACTGCTGTGTCTATCCTACCAAGTGACACTTCAGAGAACAGGGGTAGGCCTGAGCAATGCCCTATATGAGGACATGTGCAGCATAGAACATACATCACAGCTGAGATTCCACTGGGATCTCATGTTCCTGACAGAAAAAGGAGAGTCCCCAACCGGGTCCCCAACACAGTTGCACCAAGCTCAGGGCCCTCTATCTGGTCATCAGGGCTTCAGCAGGAAGCTAGAGACCAGGGCTTTGTGGTGCAAGCCTTTAATCCTAGCACAGAGGCAGGAGGATCTCTGTGAGTTTGTCAACAGCATGATCTTCAAAGCAAAGTTCAGGCAGCCTGAGTTACGTAGAAAGATCCTGACTCAAAAAAAGACACTCCTGTAGGACAGGAGTGGGAGGGACAGGAAACACTTGGACACCTGGAGGTGTGAGGATGCTTCTCCTGATCTTCTGCTTCTCCTCAACAGACACTGTCCCTCTGAAGACTCTTATGTGCTACAATGACTATACCAACCACATCATCTGCAGCTGGGCTGACACAGAGGATGCCCAGGGGCTCATTAACATGACCCTCTATCACCGGCAAGAGAAGTGAGTGCCACTGAACCCATTGGTGTTGCTGGACACCAATACCTCTCCTCCCTGCCATGTTGTCAGTGATTGCTGCCATCATCCCCAGTCACCCTGCATAGGTACTAGACTGACATCCCAACACCTGCAGCTGCTGCAGCTCCAGTCCTCTCTTGCCCTGAGCATCCTGTCCCTCTCCTCTGCTCCTCACCAACCCTGCTCCCCCAGGAGATATTGGTCTCATTGTCCTCCTGTCTCTCCAGTATTTCTTGCCTGAACGAACTTCCCCAGGATTTGTCTCTCTCCAAGGAAATCAAACTGCACCTGTCACTGAGAAATACCCCTAGCCAAATGACCAGGCCTGAACCATCCACCCACCCACCCACTCAGGATGACCTTGGGTAGCTCACCATTACTTGGGTTCTGGTTGCCACACTCGCTGAGGTCCTCTGGTGTCTCTAACAACTCTTTCTGGTCTATTTGCTTCCCTTTTCTTTCCTTTCCACTGGAGAGGGTGAGATCTGTAAAATCTAGGTAGCCCTAGGTTCCTATCTATCTGCAGTCTTTGGAGAGCTCATGGTCAGAGACTCTCAGATGAGATGGCTGACTCTAGCTCAAATGTCCCTGCCTGCCATACAAGTGCCTCTGCATGTTTTTATTTAAGTAATCTGTATCTCTGACTCCAAATGCCATAAGCTGAATTCCACTCTTGCTCCGGGGATGGTCCTGCCTCTGCTGTCTCCACATCTCACTTTATTAACCAGGAAGAGATGGCAGCTTGACTAAATGACAGTTTCTAAATATCTTCTACCTCCTTTCCTGCTCCTTAATTAGCACTATCAAGTTTATCTGGCAATGAGGTGCAAGTTTGACCAACTCAGACACCATCATCACCATCCAATCTACTTACATGACCAGGATGGAGCTATCTCATTACTCCGTCATCTTAACCCTTCAAATCCTGCACCAAAACTCGTCCCTCACTTCCTCAGTCTCAGCAAGTCTGCTTGCTACTGACAAATACAATGCAACCTACATTTTTTGAGACAGACCCATGACTGTTTTGCTTACAGCAGGAAAGCCAGTACTTGGGGACAAGTCATTAGGGCCTGGGAAAGGACAGACTGACAAGTGTACAAACTAAAGAAGATGCCAGGGAGGGCATTGCCAAAGAGCAGCCTGTGCTGATGTCACAAGTGAAGGAATTCAGTAGGGACTTGGGGAGAGGGTCCTTTTGGTCTCAGGGCTTCGAGGCAGTTACCACGTGGTCATAAGTTTCAGAGTGGGATGGATTTCAGACATGGTGCTAAGATTATATGAAGACCACTGGCTGCCCTGGGCACTCAACATCTAGAAAGAAATTACTAATCTGTAAGCTTTATGAGCTTGTCTCTTCAGTTTCTTTTCTCAGGAACAGTAACCTTGCAGGTGAAGATACAGAAAAGGGAGAAGAACAGATAAACTTCACTTTGAGAATGACCTTAGCCCATTTAGATGACCTGGGTCAGAGGTGCTCTGTACAGAAAAGATCACTGTGAACACCAAGAATAACACACTTCTCAGCAGCATGGCTGCCAAAATTAGTGATTTTTAAGGTCAACTAGAAGTCTCTGAAACTAGGCTCTTTTTAGGCTCCAGCTGGATTGCAGTCAGATTTCTTGTGATGTGGTGTGAGCACGCTCATTAACTAGATAGACGCTAGACTGTACACACACGCCAGTCTATGCACCAGTTACAGGCCTGGTGGCAGCCCCAGGGACTTTGCACTTGCTGCAATCAGCCTCCTGCAGAATTTGCTTGCTTCCCCCACAAGTCCTTGGAGATTCTGCACAAACCACGCATGCAGTGAATCGATCCGTACTCCTCACAGACACATGTAGGCTCCTCATCCTTGCCTGTTTGTTGTATTCAACATTTTCTAATGACAATATATTACTTAGCGATCTAATGTGTGCATGGGCAGGTACGTGTGCATGTGTATGTGTGTGTGTGTGTATATCTGTGTTGTATGTGTAAGTGTATGTCTTTGTGTATTTGTGTATATGTATGTGTCTGTGTATGTCTCTGCCTGTACATGTGTGTGTTTCTGTCTGTACATATGTATGTTTCTCTATGTATGTGTGTGTGTGTCTGCGTGTCTCTGTGTGCATATGTGTGCCTCTGTTTCTGTGTGTCTTTGTGTGTGTCTCTCTGTGCGTGTCTCTGCATGTTTATACTCTATGTGTGTGTCTCTGTGCACATGTGAGTCTCTGTGTGTCTGTGTGTGTGCATATGAGTGTGTGTGCGTGTATGTGTGTGTTTTTCATTGCCAGACACTGACCTTGGATAAAAGCAGGCATGTAGAAACTAATGAATGTTCTCTGACAGGAAACAGCCAGTGTCCTGTGACCTCAGTGAGGCTCTCATGTGGTCAAAGTGCCCGTCGTCCCACCGCTGTGTGCCCAGAAAATGTGTCATCCCTTATACAAGTTTTTCAATCACCAGTGATGACTATTACTCATTCCAGCCAGATCGTGATCTGGGCATCCAGCTCAAGGTTCCACTGGCCCAGCGTGGTAAGGAGCTGGGGTCCTGCCTAGGCAATGGGTGCAGGAGTGGACAGGATACTGGAGATGGGCTAGAGTGAGGGTCTCCCAGGTTCAGAGGCCCTGTCCTGGGGTTGGGACAGATGTGATGTGAGGCCTCTGCCCGAGGCTGCTCCTGTCCCAGCTGCTTTTGCCACCTACCAAGCAACAAAGCTTCCTTCGTGGAGGAGCCGTGCCTGTGACTCCTGTAGGACTTTCCAGGTGACAGATCTCTGCTGTCTGCTGTTTTGGCCCATGGCTGCAACACTTTGCCCTATAGCTGAGACTCCAAGACTCACAGAGGTCCCCCGAGTACTACTGTGGATCAGGAATGGCCCTGATAGATCACATTGTCAGGCACTTTCCAGGCTTCTCACCCAGAGTCAGGCTCCTCTCCATCCTATCTGGTCCTCAGAGTGTGCAGCAGGCCCACATGGATTGTTGTTACAGCATGATCTTGAGTGGTGTCAAGGATCATCTGTGAGGTTTTCTTGGGAACTATAGCAGACATGTCACCAGCACTTCAGACGAATGGAGAAACTATGGCTTGTATTGTTCTTCTAAGCCCCTGCATGTGAGACTCTTAGGGGGACACCATGAATCCTCTTTGCCCACCCACAATGCTGGGTTGAGTGCTTTCATCCCATGATTGCTGCTAGTGTCTGGAAGCCTCCTGGGGCTCAGAAGTGCAGACTGAAGGGGGTTAGGAATCCGCTGCCACATCCAGGGGATGGAAAGCAAAGGGCTCTGGCAACCAGGAATGGCTTCCCAGAAGGAAGGAAGGAAGGAAAGAAGGAAGGAGCTTTGAAGCCAAGTCCTTGCTTTGGGAGGATCACAGAGCCAGAAGTAATTCTTAGCCAAGAAACCACATGTGCAAAGGGGACTTGAAGGGGGAGATCAGGAGGGAGTGGAGCATGCTGGATACACCAGGCATGCTCATTGTATTCCAGGAAGCATTGAGGTGGAAAGGCTGGACAATGGCAGGGAAAACATGAGATACAAGTAGCTGCATCTCTAGCCTTGAACTAGGGGAGGGGACAGGGAAAAGATAAACTTAACCTGGTAGGACAAGACAGACATGTGGGTTACAATGACCTACAGCTGGACAAAAAGAGGGACAATGGCTTCTGTCTGCGGACAGGAGTCCAAGAAAGTCACGGGGGGGGGGGGGTGTCGCAGGGACAACACTTATGCTGGGCAAGGACAGTCAGTGGTAGGCACTTGAACTGTGAGGAGGATGTGTAGCAAGAGAGAGAGCCCACTGGCTCACAGCACCCTCTGCTGAGCAGAAAGCATCAGTGCACAGCAGGGCAGGAGGAGGCCCCACTGAGTTGAATGACCAGGCCTTTTAAGGCAGAATCGCTGTCAAATCTGCAGTTTGCGGGTTTTGGACCTGAAGCTGCATGGGGTCAGCCCAAGTGGCAGCCAGGCGGCCAGGCTGCCCTCAGCTCCCTCAGTGTGCAACCCCTGTAAACCCTCTGTTTCCCTCCCTGTAGTGCAACCACCGCCCCCCAAGGACATCCACATCAGCCCCTCTGGGGATCATTTCCTGATGGAGTGGAGTGTGTCCCTTGGGGATGACCAGGTCTCCTGGCTTTCACAAAAGAACATACAGTTTGAGGTGGCTTATAAGAGGCTTCAGGACTCCTGGGAGGTAGGACCCTGAACTATATGTGTCCACCCTTGTGGGATGGCCTGTTGGGCTCCTCCTTTCGCTCCCCTCTCTCCACAGGATGCCTCCAGCCTCCACACTAGCAACTTTCGGGCCACTCTTGAGCCAAAGCTGCTCCTACCCAACAATATCTATGTGGCCCGTGTGCGCACTCGGCTGTCCCCAGGTTTAAGGTTGTCTGGAAGACCCAGCAGATGGAGCCCAGAGGTACACTGGAACTCCCAGCCAGGTAATGGAGCTAGTAGGAAGTGCTCCTCTTAGGAGACCAGAAGTGGAGACAGTCTAGACCTGAGTGAGGCTCCAAGATCTGCCCTACCTCATCATTGGTGCCTCCCACCAGCCCTGTGTCCTCAGTTCTCTATCTGGGCCACTGTTTCACACATCCTTGGCTCTATAGCAACATGCATGTTCTGTTAATGACTGCTACGCAGTCTTGACTGCAATAGCAGCAGCATAGAGCAGTGTGTTTACAAGCGCTAGGCTGTGTGTAGGGTCACCTATGTCCCCGAGTTCATCCTAACATTCAACATTTACAACTGGTCTACCTCTTCCAAGATGGGGCAGAGGTACTTGATTCTTCCCAAGCTGGGGTCACACAGCAGGCAGGCTCAGAGCAGAGTTGGGCTGATGTCCACAGCCAGGTTCTGCTGCCCTCAAGGACCTCTTCTCTGTGAGTAACCTAGTGTCCCAACCAATGAGGGAGAGTGGACTGACTGAGGGAGTATGTAATCCCACAGGGGACAAGGCCCAGCCACAGAACCTTCAATGCTTCTTTGATGGGATCCAGTCCCTCAACTGCTCCTGGGAGGCATGGACCCAGATGACTGGCTCTGTTTCCTTTGGGCTCTTCTATCGCTCCAGCCCTGAAGCTTCGTGAGTGTCCCCTGTCTGTCTTGCCTTGCTTCTTATCCCCAGGACCATACCTCTTTGAGGTCTTAGCTGGATCTGTCATTCCCCCCAACCCTGCTCTCAGCTCAACTGTATTTCCCCCAGGGAGGAGAAATGCTCTCCGGTGGTGAAGGAGCCGCAGGCCAGTCTCTACACCCGCTACCACTGCAGTCTAACTGTGCCTGACCCCAGTGCACACACCCAGTACACAGTCTCTGTTAAGTACCTGGAACAAGAGAAGCTCATCAGCAGCTATAGCCACAGTGAGTTTGCCCTGCCTCTGCATGAGTTCCCAGTCCTATGGGGGTCCATTGGGTCACCCCAATAAACACAGGGACCCCTTTTGGCATCTTTGCATTTGCTACTTCCAAAGATTTGCAGATTTTATCACTCACAGTGATAAAATGACTATTCTTGGATTATGAGCATGTCTCAATGGGTGAGAGCAATTGATGAACAGGCCTGAGGACCCGAGTTTAAATCCAAGCACCCACATAAAAAAATTGAGCGTGCTCATATGCACCTGGCACGGGACAGGAAGATGGTTGGGGCTTTCTGGCTACTCACTTGGATCTGGCTCAGTGAGAGATCCTGTCTTAAGGACACAGAGAGAGGACAAGAGACAAGCTTCCTCTGGCTTCTGCATGCCTGTGTATAGGCTGTCTTAGTTAGGGTTTTACTGCTATGAACAGACACCATGACCAAGGCAAACCTTATAAAAACAACATTTAATTGGGACTGGCTTACAGGTTCAGAGGTTCATTCCATTATCCTCAAGGCAAGAACATGGCAGCATGTAGGCAGGCATGGTACAGGAGGAGCTGAGAGTTCTACATCTTTATCTGAAGGCTGCTGGTGGAAGACTGACTTCCAGGCAGCTAGGATAAGGTCTTAAGCCCACGCCCACAGTGACACACCTACTCCAACAAGACCACACCTCCTAATAGTGCCACTCCCTAGCCCAAGCATACACAAACCATCACAGGCCCCCATACCCACATGAAGGCATATGCAACAGAGTGAGAGACAGTGACAGGGACGTGGAAAGAGAGAGATGGAGAGGAAGGTTTTTCTAATGTCTTCAGGGAGACAGGAAAACCATGGCCAGCTTGTAACTCATGCCCTGCTGCAGATTGCACTGTCCGCCCGCTAGAGTCTCACTTGGAGCCTGCTCTCCTTCCATATCTGTCCTTTCCCGCTGAGATTTCCAGGCTTCTCCTTCAGCCAATGTTCCCATTTCTCACATTCGACCCTCTGTTTTACTTTCATGCCTGGAGGGAGTGGGTGCCCACAGATGGCGTCCTTATAGATCTATGGCCCACCTTCCTGTCACGTGGCCAGGATCCTGACACAAGGGACTCTTTCCATCCAACCAGTAATGCTCGTCCTCTTTGGCAGCCAATCCTTTTGTCACCCGAGTTCATATCCAGCATTTTCTTCCTGGGGTCCTTGCTCCAGGAAAAGGGAGTCCTCTGATTTGAGGAACCCTCCCTCCCTGTATTATATAGCCATCCACATTATTTTTGTAAAAACTCTATGATGTCATAAGCTATGAATCTTTTCTTTTGATGGAGAGATAGAAGGTGACTGAGAGTCTTTAAATTGCCCATCTCTCTCAGAACATACATCAAAGCTATATGAGAAAGCCTGAATATGTGCCCAAGACTCAGTTTGTTGTCTGCTCTCCAAGTAGGGAAGGCTGTCACCCAAAGTCTCCAGCTTTTGGTTTGTCCACAGTGTGATGGTGAGATGGTCATTCGGTGTGAGCAAGGTGGCCTATTGCTTGCTTGGTTGTTGGTTGGTTGGTTAGTTAGTTGGTTTTTCAAGACAGAGTTTCTCTCTGCAGCTCTGGCTGACCTGGAACTCACCTTGTAGACCATGCTGACCTCATGCCCATGTAGATCTGCCTGCCTGTCTCCCAAGTGCTAGGACTAAAGGCGTGTGCCACCATGCTCACATCTTGAATCACAAGCCAAAGGCACAGTACACCTAAAAGCCCCACCCCCATGCCCCAGTGACACACCTCCTCCAATAAGACCACACCTCCTCATCCTTCCCAAACAGTTCAAACAGGGGACCAGACCAAGGATTCAAACCTATGAACCTATGGGGTCATTCTTATTCAAACAACCAGAGTTCAAAGGAGCCGGGGGGGGGGGGTTAGGGATATTGTCCAGAGTGGAGAGTACTGTTGACCAGCTTGGATAATGGGGAACACTCTGCTGGAGGAAAGATGTGATGACATTCCCCGAAATTATCCTCCCTTCAGTCCAGATGCAGCCTCCAACCCTCCACCTGACCAAGAACAGAGACAGCTACAACCTGCATTGGGAAACTCAGAAAATGCTCTCATTTATTCAGCACACATTCCAGGTCCAGTACAAGAAGAAATTGGACAGCTGGGAGGTGAGGTCCAGGACCCAGGGGATGTTATGAACAGGGAGGAGAAGGAAGAGAGGACATTTTAGGGAGCCCTGCTTGCCAGGAGCCTGGTTCCCCGTGCCTTAGGACCCACATGGTCAACAGGTGACAGTCCAATTTCTTGATGAAAGATTCAGGCTCAGAGAGGTGACATGACATTGTCACATGGCCAGTGCTGCCCATGAGCTGGGGGTCCAGATTGGCAGAGTGGGGCAGCAAAGGTATGGAATGAAGGTTTCAAAGATCTTATCAAGGCCTGGGTGTATTTCTTCCCTAGAACCAGATCTGACCCAATGGGATATATAGCTGCTGAGGGCCAAGCTGAGGGAGGGCAAGTCCTGCTCAGCACACATCCCACACATGCAGAGGCCTGCCACCTAGATGCAGACCCTGGGGCTCCGCAGAACCAGTCATCTAGGACTCTAACTTCAGACAGGAAGTGGGGAAACTGAGGCCTGAGAGTGGGTCAGCAGAGTCAGAAGAAAGTTAGTCCTGACCACCAACTCAAGGCCTAGGATCCAGCAAACTAGCATGATGTTCCTGGATCAGACAGAAATTGGGCCAAGGAACAGCAACCAGACAAATTGAGAGGTTGAGAGAGAGACTGGACTTGGGCCTGGTGTAGCTGTCAGTGCTGGAGGAGGTGGCATCTGGCGCCACCACAGTGGTTGGTTACAGTAGGCTCTGGACTGGATTAGAGATTCAGTGGATCTGGAGGTAGCCACAAGGAAAGCAGCTGAGCCTCTGAACCTGGCTAGTAGTTCAGTTTCAGCACATCTGGCCCTGCAGGACAGCAAGACAGAGAACCTCAATCATGCCCATAGCATGGACCTGCCACAGCTGGAGCCTGGCACCATATACTGCGCCAGGGTGAGAGTTATGACCATGCCTAACTACAATGGGATGTGGAGCGAGTGGAGCAATGAGTACACTTGGACAACTGACTGGGGTATGCCCCTTGGCCACCACACTCCTGGGACAGCCCCACTGCACAGGGCAAGGGGGGCTGGAGAGACACTCTACCCTATGTACATCCCTGGGGAATGGCACTTGTATGTTACACGCACTGTAAGTGAGGACTTGGGGAAAGAAAGGAGCTGGGCTTAGGCCTCTACTTATAGGGCACTTGGCTTTCTTAGCCTTTGTGGCAGCCATGATTGGTCAATTTGGGTTTCTTGTTACCATGGCTGCAAAGCTATTCTAGCTATGTACACAGGTGAGTGCCAGGGGTTGGAAGGTTGGTGGGATCCATTGGTCCTACCTATTTCCCTTCCCCTTGATACCTGCATTCAACACTGGTGCATCCCATCGTGACGGTCTGAACATATACCGTGCAACACTGAGTGAGAACTTGGGGTGGGGGATGGCAATGAAGCATTCCACATAGTCAGCCCTGTTGAAAGGGGGAATCTCAGAGAGAGTGACAGCCAGTCTGGCAGAAGGAGGGCTAGAGCCATGAACTCAGGAGACGGGGAGGGGACTTACAGGGCCCAGGACAAGAAGGCTTGGTGCTGCCAGAAGGACCCCCTATGGCAAACATCTCTATCTCCTCTGACACTCCCTGGATCAGAAAGTCAAGCCCCATGCTCCTTATTTCAAGAAGGCCCTCCCCCCCCTCCGGTTGCCAAGCTCAGTCATTCCCCCTCCCCCAGGGTACTTGCTGCTGTTTAGGGCAAAACTTCCCCATACTGAGCATAGGGTACAGACCCAGGGTTTCTTCCCAGGTATCTGGCCTTTCTCATATAGGGTCTGGGGGACACTAGCCTCCTCCTCTAGCCTGCATCTTGTGCCTCCCACCTAATGCTGCTTCTCCTTGTTGAACAAGTGATGCCCACGCTGTGGATAGTCCTCATCCTTGTCTTCATCATCCTCCCCTTGCTCCCGGCCTTCCGCTTTGGCTGTGTCTATGGATACAGGTAAGTGCAGACTGTGGGCAGAAGAAAGTGCAGACTGTGGGCAGGGAAACGGGGATCCGGGGTCACAGGGCAGCCTACTGTGCACTCCCCTGGTTACGGTTTTCCCTCTATACATGGGCACAAAAGTAGCTGGCCAAGAGGTCTTTGGAACCTCGAATACACGGTCCCCTGCTGTCTTTCAGGTTGTACAAGAAGTGGAAGGAGAAAATCCCCAACCCCAGCAAGAGCCTCCTGTTCCAGGTAGGAAGGCAGGCCCTGCTGCTGGCTCCCTGTCCCATTACTGTCACAGTGGGGAAGGGTGGGAGAGCTGAAAAACTAGGATAGCAGGAGGTGGGTCTCTGGTACTGCTTAGGTACCCTAAGGCGAAGCAGTCTCACAAATTGCCCTGAGTTCTGTCTGGAGCCACAGACAGAATTCAGAGCATTCTCCTGCACAAGATGGCTCAGGAGAGTCTGCTCCTGAGGATAGAGAGGAGGCTGAGGGGCAGGACAGAACTTGAGCCCTGCACAGCAAGATGCCTCTGAGCTGGTGGAAGAGCTGGATGCAGCCAGGGTGTCTCCAGAGGGTCAGTTCCTAAGACAAGAATGTGAAGAACACGGCTGTCTGTGTGTCACAGAACAATGGCCTTGGGGAGATACCAGTGTCATGAGAGAAGAAGCTGTGAGGAACAGCATGGCCTGCTCCCCTCAGAAGCTTGAGGGCTAAGGGAATTCACAACCCCTCAGATGCCTCTCCATTTCTTGGAGAGCTGGGCCCCACCCTGGGGACATTCTTCCCATATATGGAGCTTTATGGAAGATACCGTACACATGTGTGTCGTCTACTGTCCCCTCCTTCCTGAGGTGCCACACTCACAGACACAAATGCCCTTCCCTTTCTAGGATGGAGGTAAAGGACTCTGGCCTCCTGGCACCATGACAGCCTTCACCATCAAGAACCCAACCCTCCAGGGGCCAGAGAGCAACCTTTTCGTTAAGCAACAGGGGTGAGTAGTTGGACTCTGACCCTTGGGGAGCCTGTGGGAGGAAACGTCTCTGTGGTGCACATCATGATAGCCTGTGGGTCTCTGAATAGATGATTTGAGATGATGCCCACTGTAGCAAGTAACAGTGCAGGTAGACATGAAGAAGATTTTTTTCTGACTCCCAGGTTAGGGTGAAACAGACAAGGGACCAGAGGCAGCACCCTGGAGCACGAAACCTCTTCTTGCCAGGTTACCTATGTAAACCCTGCATTGCAATGGCTTCGTGGAGGAGGGGGAATGAACATGCACACTGTAGGACTTCAGGCTGCTAAGCCCACCTGTCAGGGAGTCAGTAACCCTGGATGGTACTCAGTCAAGTGTGAACATGGCCCTGAAGGTAGTGGGCTGCAAGGAGCAGCAGAAAGCAAAAGTTAGGATGGTGGTATGCCCTAGACATATGATCCCTTGGACACTGGACGTACACCATGTCATTCACAGGATCTCATGTACTTACTGTGAGGGTTGGAGGGGGATCAGGCCTTCCAGATTGCCTCACCTGCTCTGGGTATACACTAAGTATCTAAGTTCCACATCTCTGCCTATATTGTCCCCACAGGGTGTCATATACACATTTGGAGGACAACGAAGTGTCACCTCTCACCATAGAGGACCCTAACATGGTTCGAGATCCACCATCCAGGCCTGATACCACCCCAACCGCCTCATCTGAACCCACAGAGCAGCCTTCTAATGTTCAAGTAGACCCACCAACTCCTTCTGGCCGACCTAAGAAGAAAATACCCAGCTTTGACTTCAACGGTCCCTACCTAGGGCCTTCCCAAGCCCACTCCCTGCCTGACCTCCCAGGCCAGCTGGTTTCCCCCCAGGTGGGTGAGAACCTGAAGCCAGCACTGCCAGGCTCCTTGGAGTACATGTGTCTGCCTCCTGGAGGACAAGTACAACTGGTCCCATTGTCCCAGGTGATGGGGCAGGGCCAGGCTGTGGATGTGCAGTGTGGGTCCAGCCTGGAGACCACAGGGAGCCCTTCCATGGAACCAAAGGAGAACCCTGCAGTTGAGCTGAGGGTGGAGGTCCAGGAGCCAAGGGACAACCCAGTGACTCTGTCCATAAGCTCTGGGGGACCTGAGGACTGTATGATGGCCTCTGATTATGTCACTCCTGCAGATCTGGTGCTCACTGTGCCCACAGGGCCCCTGTCTACCTCTCTGGGTCCTCTAGAGTTCTTCTCAGCCCAAAGCCCCAGTCTTTGTCCCAAGCTGCCCAGGGTCCCTTCTGGAAGTTCAGCTCTTGGGCCACCAGAGTTTGAGGACTATGTGGAGCTGCCTCCAAACATGAGCCAGCCTGACAAGTCCCTTCCAGGCAATCCTGCTCCTCCTGTGGCAAGCAGCCCCACAGTGAGCCCAGAAGAGCCCAGGGAAGAAGTGGGCCCCGCTTTCCCACACCCCGAAGGCCTCCTTGTTCTTCAACAGGTTGGGGACTACTGCTTTCTCCCTGGCCTAGGCCCTGGCCCCCTCTCACCACACAGCAAGCCGCCCTCTCCAGGCCTGTGCCCTGAGATAGAAGACCTAGAACAGGACTTGTCTGCCAAA
This sequence comes from Rhynchomys soricoides, assembly GCA_019843965.1. Taxonomy (NCBI): domain Eukaryota; kingdom Metazoa; phylum Chordata; class Mammalia; order Rodentia; family Muridae; genus Rhynchomys; species Rhynchomys soricoides. The sequence continues at coordinate 45,946 of JADRCH010000174.1, forward strand.
AAGCTTCCCCACCAACCCATGCCCCAGGTGCCAGCCATTCAGTTTTTCAAGTCTCTAAAGCATCAGGACTACCTGTCACTGCCCCCTTGGGACAATAGCCAGCCTGGGAAGGTGTGCTGAGTCTGCCCCCTCCCAGTCTAACCAGCAGCCCAGCACCTCAGCCTGTGGACCTCTGCTGACATCACTACAGAAGCCTCACTGAGATGCACGCTCTTCCTTGCTCTCAGCCCTGACACAGCAAGACCCTACCTGTGCTCTCCTCCTCTGCCTCCCCCTTTCCCTTCCCTCCATGTCCCTCTCCCCCCATCTCTCTCTCCCATTTCCTGCCTTCTATGGGATCTTTCTTCCTTTCCTTCTGACTTGTTGGAGTGGGGATGAGGCCTCTGAGGGTGAGCCCTGCATGGTCTGTTTAGAGTTTAAGAACTGCTGAGGTTGGCTTTTCACCTCAGGCACCAATATCATGGCACATTTCTGGCTCTGTGTAAAAGGTGGGAAACCCAGGTAAGCCCCTTGGGGGGTCATTCTGCAAAACTGAGCAGGCTCATGTCGTTACAAGAATAGACATGGTCCTCTGTGGTTGTCTAAAGCTCCTAGGGAGCTCTGAGGAACCTTGTAGGGGGTGCTTATGACCTTCATTACGTACAGAAATAACTGATGTGGAAAAAGCTGGACACAGATATGGCCAGGCTGGAGGGATGAGAAGCAATGGGGAAAGCTAGGTGTCTAGAACTCATGGTCTCAACTGCAGACAAGCCAGGTTGTGGATCCAGGACAGCACACCCAGAGACGTGGTCTAGACAGCTGAGCTGTTCTCCCCCGCAGAATACCTGGATACCCGCGCTCCCGAAGATGAGGGTCTGCTGTGGGACTGCGGTCCTTGGGACTCACTACTTTCTTAACAATTCAAGCACAATGGCATTAGGTTGTTCTGTTCTCATTCACCTTGTTTGCTCAGGGTCAAGTTTGCACATGGTTTTTGTATGTGTCTTGAGTATCAGCTTTTCTTTCCGTGGTGGGAGAGGGGGTTAGGAGCTGAGCCCGTGAACAGTTTTGTCCCTCAGAGTGTCTTCTTTGGATGAGACTGAATAACTCTTTCCACATGGCCTTTTGTGGGACACACATGTCTCCCCTGAATGTGCTAATTTTGTGCAGGAGGCACAATGATTCCCTCAGCATTTATGTGTCTGCATTGCTGTGAGATGGGTCACTGAGCCACACCCCTCTTTGGGGTCATATTTGCAGTTGCCTTTGCAACAAATGTACCTGTGCTTTCGTTTATAGCCTTTCTGGTTCCTTCTGTATCTAAAGTCTTGAACAGGAGGCTTTGACTTTTCTAGAACACGTGCTCGCTCTGCAGAGATCTGTCTTTATATGTTCTGTGGACCTGGAGCCAAGGGACATTGTATCATTTCTTCACCTATTTGCGCTCTGTCAAGCACTTCCATGATCCATTAAGCCATTAGCTGGATCTGGTCCGTCCTGTCTCCTGGCCTTACTCACTGGATGGCAGCCACAGTTCTACGTATTTGATCGTGACCTGCAACCGACAGATCAAGTGTTCCTTGGTCTCTGTTCATTGCAGCAAAGAAAGCCACTAAGCTCTTGAATGTGTTTCAGTGGCAATGTTCAACAACAGCCTGTCGATACTTTCTACAGTGACCACTCCAGAGAAGCAAACAGGAGCAGCCTTCGGGTTAAGATATGGACTCCAAAATGCCTTGCATCAAGAGGGGACATTGTAACAAAATGTTTACATACAATAAAACATAGCAAAAACAAGGCTGTGTGAGCCTTCGTGTGTGTGTGTGTGTGTGTGTGTGTGTGTGTGTGTGTGTGTTGGAAGGTTGGGGGTGGGTCCATTTCAAACCCATGGGTGCCTTGTCAAGAAACTAAGTTCCATAGGCCCAGGTATTCGATACCTGAGGCCTCTGCACCCTCTCATAGGAAAAGAGGGGGGAAAGGACTGTGTGGGGGACAGCAGTCAGAATGTAAAGTGCATAAATAAATTAACTAATGGAAAATAGAAATATAAACATTATTGAAGGGTTAAAAAAGCAAATCATAATCACTGCATTTGCTACAAAAAAGGCAAAGGCGTACACTGGAAGAAAGATTAATGATTCTGTCACAGCATCATTCTTCACGCAAAAGGATGAACTTAGATTCAGACCTTCCACTTCAGACAAAATAAATGCTACTTGTGTCAGTTCTGAGGGGTAATGAACACCACCCTCACTGTACCTGGTCTGGGATCATGCGGTCTTGGGAAGACACAAATATCACACAATCCTTACAGGTTAAGAACACCTAGCATGATATGTATGTCATCGTGTAATGCACCAGTGGGAAAGAGATGATGAGGACCTTATGAAATTTGAGTATCTGAGGCAGAAGAGGCTCCTATAGCCTTTAAGAAATGGATTCGTTCGGAAACCATTTGCATGCCACCAGCACTGTTTATGGAGACTTCACACTCGGAAGCATAGTAACAGATGTGCAAAGAAAAGGGAAACTGACTTTGACTATGCTAAACTAACTGAACACTGGGGCAGAGTGGAAGGTCTTCTGTAGTAATGGGAGGCATTGTGGCTCCAGAACACCTTGGGCAGCTTAGATGTGAATCTACTGGCCAATGCTACTGTTGATAAAGTTTTCTGCTTGAAAGCCTTGGTGTCCTGTCTCTGAAAGAGGATCCCACCTAATTTGGGGGGATTCATGTCTGAGATTCACCTCTGCTGCAAGACTGTCAAACTTTCACACTCCAGGATGCCAGGAATGGTGACGTCACATCGTCCCACAAGACCCACTGATCTATAGGAGACTTGCCCTCCTAGCATGCCAGGACAATTACTTCAGGAACACAAAGGAACCTGGTAAGGCCTAGGAATTAGCCAAGGGAATGCCAGTGCTCAGACTGATAAAAAGCCTAGGTTCATTTGGGCAAGCATGTTTTTAAGAAGCAGAAGGACTGGCCCCATCACCTCCAGGAGTTCCCCAATTAGATTCAGAGTAGATAACATCACAACTCAAAGGCACCGTGCAGTGGATTGGAGGTGTTGTGTGAATGAGTGTACTCAGACACTCGACTTGGGAGTTCTAAATCAACCAAAGGCTAAAGCCAGAATGGAGTCCACTTTAGAGAGTTGCTGGGGATCCTCATAGGGCTCTTGCTGGGTCATATGGGAGGTTCTGATATTGGGTTATGTGGCCCCACCAATGCTAAAAAGCTTCTGAAATGTCTCTGGGAGAAGAACCCTGGAGATGTGTGGAATGATTTCTCACGCCTTCCCTTTTCCCATCACATGGGTGATTGTTAAATTTCAGGGAAAGGAAATGGGGGACAAACAGAGAAAACTGAGGCACAGACTCATGCCTGGGAGTAAGCAACCATTGAGTGTCCAGCCCCGAGCAGAGCAGGGATATCTAATCTCCAAGGCTAAGAAAACTCCATGGAAGAGGAGAGGAACGTGAATAAAGGCCAGGTGATGGGAATAATTGCTGTGAAGCACTGGCTTCTTGATATAATATGACTATTACACTCATGAATTCACCTATGGTTGAGGATAAGGCGTCCCTTGTCAAGTTTCTATACCAAGAAATCTTTACCATTCAATGGTTGCCAGGAGGTGGAATGTTATGTTCTTCTGGAGTGATGTTTTCACGTTCTCACAAAGATAGTTCACTCACACTCATATAAGCAACCCTATTTAAACACGGTTCCTCAAACCCAAAGATTTGGAAAAAGGAAGGCCACTCATCAAGAAGAATTGGAGGCTTAGCAGGTATTGGAAGGGTGATTAGAGACAATGGGGGGGCGGTAAAATGACCAAAATATATCCTACACATGTATGAAAGAAAAATGAAGGCATAATTATATAGAATTGGTTGTTATTAAGTAGACACAAGGGTACAGAGGCGCTTTCAGTGAATATTGGTCAGGGTTGGCACAGGGCAGGACAAGCAACATGGTACATCTGTGGTTCCTAAGACAATGGTGTCCATGGTTGGAAACTCAGTCTTCTAACATGCGGACTCCTGGGCTTTCCGGCCTTGTTTCTGTACATCCCTGGTCCACACGCTTACAGATAGAGTTAGCCTTCCCATTCATTCCAGGATTACTACTGATTTTCTCCATTTCCACTGCTACAGCCACAGTCGCTTGTAACAGAAGAAATAACCTATATAAAAGTACAAAGCAAAGCAAATATGTCCCTAGTTTAAAATTTATTTTGTTTACCATAATCTCTAAGGGTAAAACCATTCTTGCCATGACGTTTCAGCTGTGAGGAGGGCTCCTGCTTTACGAAAAGCCGACTTCCATCTTTTGCCCACAGCCAGGACCAAGGGGACAAGATCATGGACCATGACCTTTGAGTCTCTTCCCAATGAAGATATGCTCTGGGACTCTACCCTTTCTGTCCATGGATGCTTAAAGCACTAAGAACAGCTTCTTGGGAGCTGGAGAGATGACTCAGAGGTTAGGAGCACTGACTGCTCTTCCAGGGGTCGTGAGTTCAATTCCCAGCAACCCCACAGTGGCTCACAACCATCTGTAATGGGATCTGATGTTCTCTTCTGGTGTGACTAAAGACAGTGACAGTGTGCTCACATAAATAAAATAATTCTTAAATAAAACAGCATCTCTCAAAGTCTAACTGTTGCAACGTTCCCTCAGCCTGGGAGACAGAAAGCTGGCTGTCGGGAGTATTCCTACCATTCACTGAGAAGAGTACCAAATATCTGAAAGGTATACAATCCATATGGTTTATGCTTAACACCTACCTCTCTGGGAGTCTGGGAAGCTGGCGTGTCTAAGTAGAGGACACTCGTGTGACAAGCTAACAGTAAAATCTGACATCATGTTTTGTTCTATATGTTTTGCCCAGGCAAATATTTCACATATTCATGACAATGCATTACCAGAGAAATTCAATATATCCTGAGTGACTGTGAAGCCCCTGTGGGCTCATATCTCCTTGCCTTGGAAGCTCACCACTCATTTCTCTGTATTAGTAAATAATACTGCAGGTGTCAAGTGTGCTGAGACCTGTGTATGCAGCTATAAATCACTAGCGTTAGGGTCCTTTCGGGAAGTCTCCCAGCGTGGGAACAAGCTGCTGTCTTACCACCTTCAGGAGCTTGGTCTTCTTCCAGAGCATTTCATCTTTTGCTGTTCATTCCTTTGGCCTTATTTCATGCTGTAGGACTTGGCAGCACACCACACAGTGACTTCTCCCACAGGAGAAATCATAGGACCATCAGTTCAATTTGATCCAGAGAGAACTTGATACCAAGTTTCTCTGTGTAGACAGCCTTGCTAGATTAATTGGTCCCTTTAAATAAGAGCATTATTAACACTTGTCAGTTTGTAATGAAGGGAGTGGCTGGCATTATTTGCTTATTGATTTTGTTTTCAGATTATAAATGATATTTTTATTAGTCTGTGTGAATAAATCATCGAGTGGTTCAGAAAAATAGCCAGTAGCATTTAAGTAAGAAAAAATGGTTATTCTCATTAGATTTTCACATTCATTCCCTCCTTATTTAAATGTGTATATGTGTTTGTGTATGGGTGTACCCCAGCCACAGTTCACATGTGGAGATCAGAAGACAACTTGCAGGAGCCACTCCATCCTCCCAACAAATGAGCTTCAGAGACGGAGCTCACATCATCAGTCTTTGTGGCAGGTGTCGTCTATACCAGTCCTCGAGCAGACATCTAATTCAATTTATATACAAAATCATCTCATTATTCATTAGCAATCAGTTCAGAATATATCAAGCAATTTCCGGATTCACTAATTTTGTAAACAAAAACAATAAACATTGTAAGAAAAATTTAAATTTCAACTAATCTACAAATAGTAAAAAGATTCACCAATTACACCACAAAGTCCCCCTTTCCTTCATTCCCTTCTCCATGTAGTTGGATCACATCTATAGATGTCAGTCACAAGCCAACTAGGAAATGAAAGATCAGGTTGGCATTTGGACACAGATCTATGTGAGTACAAATGGTTTCTGTTCCATGCTCCTTGGCTTCCCGGTGTTACTGTGCTTATTGATAGGATAGAGAGCATTTTTGTATATTTGTAAAGAAAGTACATTTGCAATTAAAATGACAGAGGAATTACCCATTACTATGAAGTTCATGAATATGACATCAGTTCTGAAGGAATTTCACAAAGCAGAAAGAAGCGGTCCTGGCTCAATGGCACATTCCAAGGCACACAGAGGAAGTCTCTGCCCAGGGCAGCTTGGCATGCCCAGAGGACTCAGCAAGCAGGGAAGATGGGTGGAGCAAGGGATGCTTACCTGTTTGGTTCAGGCTTAGTAGGTCTCAAGGATTCTTTTGATTGCATAAATCAAGGTTCAGTTAAGGCTCGTTCTTTGACTGCGTTGCTAGGAATATCAGGGTTTCTTTCTTGGAGTTTTAATCTCATGACTAAACAATTTAGTAAAATGCTCGAAAGAAGCTCATGGCCAATTTTGTTCAAGTGTTGTAAGGGAAACAAGACAGGCTAGCTGGAAGCATCAGGAGATGCAAAGAAGAGTGGATGACAAGAGAAGAAAGCTATACCTGCTGCAATGGATGTCACCGAGCAGCCATGCGAAGGAAGTATGTGCAAACGCTCAAGCTAATGTGTGAGGACGTCCAGAGAGTACAGGAATGCAGAAATGCATTCATAATCTTTGGCTAGCACTGGAAAGATAGAATGAGGAGGAGGAGAAAAAGAGGAAGAGAAGAGGGAGAGAAAGCAGAGGAGGAGGAGGAGGAGAAGAAAGAGGAGGAAGGGAGGAAGAAGAAGAAGAGGAGGAGGGAGAGAAGAAGAAGATGATGATGATGATGAAGATGAAGAATCACTCTCTTTTGAAATAAGACAGTGGCAGCTTGAACTTTAATCCCAGCACTTGGGAGGCAGAGGCAGGTGGATTTCTGAGTTCAAGGCCAGCCTGGTCTACAGAGTGAGTTCCAGGACAGCCAGGGCTACACAGAGAAACCCTGTCTCGAAAAATCAAAAAAAAAGAAAGAAAGAAAATGGCCCCTTAGGTTCACACACAGTGGCACTATTAAGTGTTGCGGCTTCGTTGGAGCAGATATGGACCTGTTGAAGGATGTGTTTCACTGGGAGTGGGCATTTAGGTTTCAAATGCTCAAGCCAAGTCCAGAGTCCTCCTTTTATCCTGCTGCCTGCCAATCCAGATGTAGAATTCTCAGCTACCTCTCCAGTACCATGTCTACATGGTTGCCACTGTGGCTTCTGCCATAATGATAATGGACTGTACTTCTGAACTATAAGCTAGCCCCAATTAAATGTTTACACTTAAACTGTAAGAGTTGTCTTGGTTATGGTTTCTCTTCACAGCAATAAAACACAAAGATGGAAATTGGTAGTGAAGTGGGGTGAGGGAATGCCGTGGCAGGCCAGACCTTGCTTTTGTTTGGAGGAACATGGAACACCCTGGGGCTTTGAACTAGAAGAGCAAGTGGACAATTCAAGCAAGGTTTAACGGGTTACTCTAGCAGGAGCATCGAAGACAGTGGTGCTGAGTGTTGTTTAAACTGAGAAGACGCAGTTCAGGAGGATTCAGAGGGCAGTATTAGTATGGGGCTTAGAAACAATTCTTGTGATGTTTTGGCTATGAGTGTTGCTGCTTTCTGCCATTATGTAAAAAATCAACCTGATGCTAAATGCCGGAGTTATTCATTAAAAGTTTTGGCAGAGGACAGTTAAAGCAGCCTAGCATGGACTGTGCCATGTGGTTCTTGCTGGTCTGTCTTATGCAGTTCTATAATGAAAGGAAGCAAGCTGAGCTAGGAACAATACGAAATGTACAGTTCGAGAAAGAGAAGCTTAATGCAACTAAATCCTGTGTTCAAGGACATCAAAGAAGAGCCCGGTGGTAGATGGGACACAGGGGATGGTTGACATCGAGGTAAGACGCCAACTTAGGAAAAGGAATTTAAGTACAGCTGAGGGCCTGGCGTGTGCCTTAATACCTGTACTGGGGAGGCAGAGACAAGCAGATTTCAAAGTTCAAGACCACCCTGGTTTTCAGAGCAATTTCCAGGACATCCAAGCTTAGGGGGTAAGAAAACCATTGAAACCAGAAGGTTGGGGAAATGTGTTTGAAAGAGGAGGCCATGTATTTTAAAACGGGGGCCATGTTCCAGCCCCAGCAAGTAATGGAACTTGGCAGCTTCAGCCGTGTGGTTTTGAGTGCAGAGTCAAGGATACAAGGAAGGGGTTGTGTAATCTCCCTCCATGTCAAAGGCAAGTCTCCAAGGCCAGACAGACATTAGGGGTGTCCCTGAATGGAGGCCTAGAGAAGCCATTGCATGAATCTGTGAAAATGAAGCCTGGATTGCCTTAGAGACCTAAAATGTTGGAGATGCCATAGTCTTGGCATACCTGCCGAGAAAAGCTGCTAACACGGGGTTGAACCAGCCCAAGAAAAAGAAGTGCGTTGCAGTCTACAAGGCTGAAAGAAGTTGGAGATCTGAAGAGTGTTTTGTCATGAAGATGGAGTTTGGAGTTTGCCCAACTCCATCTTGGTTTGGTCCAGCATTTCCTCAGTATGCTCTCTTTAGACCCTTTGGGAATGGTAATGTACATCCTGTGCCATTATTTGTTGGAAGTATGTGACCTGCTTCTTCATTTTGATTTTACAGGGGAGTACAGTTAAGAGATTGGATGCATCTCAGAAGACACTTTAAACTTTAGACTTTAAAACAGTGCTGGTGCTGTGATAGACTGTAGGAACTTCCAGAGGAAGACTAAATGGATTTTGTATTATGGTATGGCTACAAGACTATGGGCACTGTGGAGAGGAATTAGTAATTTGAGTGAAAATGGCCCTGATAGCTTCACAGGGAGTTGCACCATTAGGAGGTGTGGCGTTGTTGGAATAGGTGTGGCTTTCTTGGAGGAAGTGTGTCACTGAGAATGGGCCTTAAATTCCGAATGTTCAGGCCAGGTCCAATGCTCCTTTCTCTTCCTGATGCCTGTCAATCCAGATGTAGAACTCTTAGCTATCTCTCCCACACTATGCCTGCCTGCATTCCCAACATGATAATGGACTACAAGTCTGAACTGTAAGCCGGCACCAATTAAATGTTTTTCTTCAGAAGACTTGTTAAGTTCCTGGCTGCTTTCCCAGAGTCCATGCAAGTACCAAGGTCTTGAGATAAGACTTTATCCCTTACCCACAATTTCCCTTAAAGTAGGCTCTACATCACTCAACACAGAACAAGACTTGCAGCCAACCTCACTGCAGGCACCTGGGAAAGGGCCACCTTTTTGAGAACAGACAACCCTGGGTGGAAGAGAAGCACACAGGTGGTGCTTCCTGGCCAGGCTATCAGGAAGGGGTGGTCAT
>JADRCH010000174.1:64514-86232 GCA_019843965.1 Rhynchomys soricoides
ACACATACACACACACATACATACACACACACACATATATACATACACACACACATACATACATATATACATACACACATACACACACATACATACATACACACACATATATACATACATACACACATACACACATACATACATACACACACATATATACATACATACACACATACACACACATGCATACATACACACACACACATACATACATACACACACATGCATACATATTTTTAAAAAATACGTTAAGTATCAAGTTAAAATTGTTTTTATATCTGTGTGTGTGCTCTGTTTTCTACAATAAAATGTGTTGCATTTGTAATCAGATTTATTTGTTTATTTCAAGACAGGGTCTCACTACACAGCTCTGGATGTCCTAGAACTCTCTATATAGATCAGGCTGGCCTTGAAATCACAGAAATCAGCCTGTCTGCCTCTCATGAGCTAGGGATAAAGATGTGGCGCCACTATCCTGGACTTGTAATTAGATTTTAAAAAGAAAGCTATTAAAAATGCATTGGTAGAAGAATGGATCAGGTAATTCCCTGGAAGACAGTTGCTTTAGTAAACCTCAAGCTTTCAGGGGGCAGGGAGTGAGGGAGAATGGATCCCGGGGCCACCCCAAACCCATAGCTGAGGGGCCAGTTCCCTCCCCTATGCAGCCCTCTGATGTTCGGTAGGAATGGTGCTGCCATCTAGAGGTCGGCACCCTGCATTTCTTCAACTCTGCAGTGTCAGCCCCTTCCGCTGCAGCTCTCCTCTGAAGCCTTTGAAGTCTGGTGGTCAAGACAAGGAAAGAGCAAAGCAGAATGAGTCTGAGACAACTGTAGGTGCAACTGTGCAGAGCTCAGGGCCAAATGGAAACTTGGACCTCCTGTTCAAACATTGCAAAGAATTGCAAAACCCTAACTATAGAAAGAACATTAAACCTAGTGTGGGCAGGTCGGAAGGTGGTGAGTTATCTCAACGGATAGCTCAGTCAGTTAAAGATAGAACCCCATGTTCTACACTCCCCCTTTTAACTAATGCACTTGACAAGTCTAAAGAGAAGATGATGGTGGTGGTGGGGAGGAGGAGGAGGAAGAGGAAGTAGGGTGGGGCTGTCTCTTCTTGCACACTTGTATTTGGGTGGAGGCTAGCAATGCTTCTGTTGTGCTAATGTCCAGATGTGCACAGATACACATGCCACAGTGCTGCACATCTGTTTGTACAAGCAACTATACCTCTGTTTAGCTGCCTAGGTGACAGTGTGTATATGTCCCTGTGTGGCCCATAGTGCTTATGCTAAGAAAGCAAGCAAGCTCCAGTGTTCTGGAATGTAGGTCTTATGCCTCTAACTGGGACAGCTGGGGGACAGCAAGACACAGAACTGCCTTTATCTTCATTCAGACAAGTGGCACTCTGGCATGGCCTCTGGCCGTGTAAGAGTGTATTTCCGGCAAGCCCAATTCCCGGTAAATAGACATTCCAAGCCAGATCCATGCTACTGGCGGCTTAGCATCTTCCTCTGGCCAACACCAGGCACAGGCTCCTGACCTCTTTTCCAGAACATTAGGTGACAAGGCTTGTGGTGGACATTCCTTCCTTTGTCTCTCCCAGCTGGGCATGAATCAACTGCCACTCAGCAGGACCATTCTCAAGGACCTGAAAGCCATTCCTTTGAAATAGAACCAATAGACAGAACCACAGCCTCATGGCAGCTGGCAAATACAGATGGCCTGATCACATTTCAGGAGTCCCCACTCTCTCCCTTTACATCCCCCATTCATCCATTCAAAGGTCTGGCCAATCAGAGGGAGACTCACTTCATCCCCTTTGTCAGTAATATTAAATCAAAAGGCCAGGAGGCCATTGTTTTTTGCCTCAATGTATCAAGCTGGTGGGTAAAATGAACTCATCATGCCAAAGTCTAGTGGCACCAGGTATGATGGCTAATCTTGACAACTTGATTGCATCTAGGATCGCCATGGAAATGAACCTATAGGCAAGTTGGTGAGGGATGATCTAGTTTAGGGTAATCGATGTGTGAAGACTCACCCTAAATATGAGTGGTGCCATCCTATAGGCTAGGGTCGTGGCCTGAATAAAAAGGAGACAGTACACTAAGCACCCACACTCAGCTCGCCCTGCTTCCTTCCCTGGGACTCTAGACAATCGGATTGTGGCTACCCACAGAGGTGGATCTTCCTGCCTATGCATGCACTGTGAACAGCCACTTCCTGCTCTGCATCCATGTCTCCCTGGTCACGATGGACTGTGCTCTCTGGAACTGTAAGCCCGAGGAAACCTTGAAGTGTTTTCAAGGATTTAGTCACAGCACCGGACAAGTCACTAACACATCAAGCTGCAAGTTGTTCTTCTGACCTAAGAAACCAAGATTAAGGAACGGCCACACTCCCAAGGAGGGCAGTCACCTGGCAGGGTAATGGTGTTCTCTCTGCCTTAACCCTGAACACAACCTTGCCTCCTGAATTCATCTGGGATGCAGTGCAGGGCTTTTTATGCTCTCCTCGCTCCTGGTCTACACCTGCAAATGAAGTAAGTCACTTTCTTTAGTCCTTTTCTGTCTATGAAGCAACCTGCTGTTGGCTCACTGGAAGTATCCTATTTGATAAAATAAAATGCTACCCAGTTCTAGAATAAAAAAATAAAGTCAAATTAACACATTGAAAACCTGTCATAGGGGCTGGAGAGCTAGCTCAGCAGTTAAGAGCACCGACTGCTCTTCCAGAGGTCCCCAGGTCAATTCCCAGCACCCACATGGTGGCTCACACGGTCTGTAATGGGATGATACTCTCTTCTGGTGTGTCTGAATGACAGTGTACTCATATACATAAAATAAATAAATAAATCTTAAAAACACGATTTTTAAATTTCTTGTCATATTGCCCTGTGAAAGTAATTACTGGGTAAATCTGTTCTTCCCCATGAACTCACATGTAGCTGTTTTTCTTTGGTTCATGTCCCCACACTTTCCATAATCCAGGGCACTCCACAGAGCCCATAGCCAAGGGCATCCACACTGTCCCCATGAAGATGCTGAGCAGAGCTCCCAACATCAGAAACGGTGCCCTAGAGCAGCTCCCATCCAGCCCGCCTAGAGGATGGCTCACACGTGTTCAGGCTCTGACTACTTCCCAGAGCCCCTCCGGTAGACTGTGCCAGCCGCAGCTGGCAGTTTGCTAAAGGATACATTGTATCTTCCTTCTCTCTGCCTCTCCACACCCCATGCCAGCTCCTGGAAATGCCCCCTACGTAAACCCTTTATAGGAGCCCTAGTCCTAGAGTCAGCTTGGAAATGACCCACCTTGCAGCCGGTCCTCTGATGCTGGTCTCAAAGGCTCTGTCCATAGAGCTCTGCCAGAGGCTAATATGGGGGTGGGGGGCGCTGTTTGTTCCCTTGTCTGATTTCTCTTTCAGGTTTGGACAGTACAATCTGTGAATGATGGCTGGGTAGACAGAGGCACAGGGGGATTTCGAGTCCTTTAATAATGCCCACCATTATGGGTGTGGTGTGGGGGTAGAGGCAGAGGGATCTGCAGCCACCCACAGAACAAGGACACCTCTTCACACTTGGAGACTTTAGAGGGGCGGGACTTCTGAGCTTAGAGGGGTGGAGTCTCTGAGTTTAGCAGACTGGTGAAAGCATTAAAAGGTATAAGAAGCCATAATTTCAGTGTTATCCCTGACATCCCACCTTGCTTCAGAGCTGCTAGCTGCTTGCAGTAGGCTTGGCTGACTCACCCCCCCACCCCCCAGGGCAGCCTTGATGATTTACTACTTCCGTGTTCAGCCAGCTGGCAAAGGACTGGTCAGCCAGGAGTGGACAATGTGTCCCCTGAAGGCAAAGCTATGCCCAGAGCCACCCTGGGGTGCAATCTCTCACCCCATAGATGTCCATCACCTCTCCTCAGCTTCTCCAGAAAACCTTTCCTAATGAGTTCAAGAACAACAGCCTGTGGGAATACCCACGCTGCTGTGTACTTCTCCGTGGCCTGCTCCCATCAGTCATTGCTCAGCCCTAGCACTCAAGGCTCCTGTAAGGGAGGAAGCTGAGGTCAGCTGAGCCCCAGTCCTGACTGAGCCTCACTGCCTACACCTCAACAGTCAGAGAAAGCCTCGAGGTCTCCCAGAGGTCACTTAGAAAGTCCAGAACCCTGGATCTGAATCCACATCTCCGTCTCCCTCTCTCCTACAGCTCTGTGTCCGGACCTCAGCAATCCATTTCTCTCTGTATGTGTGCCTCAGTTTCCCCATTCATTTATAGAGTATTTCTTAAGACTTCTATTCTTTACCCTTTTGTCCCTTAATGACTTCTCCACCATAGTCCGTGAGGTCTTGTACTCCAGCACCTAGCGATTGTTACTCTGGGTAATTTTCCTTGTGGTCTGGTCTGGCTCTGACCCAAATCTCACCAAATTCATCTACAATGCTGCCACTGCCCCCCCCCCTTACCAGCCTGGAAAGATCTCTGGCACTTCCTTATCTGGAAGAATTTAAGAACTCAATGCAAACAAGAATATAACCATGTGAACTTCCTCCCCTACACTCTGGCTGGACAAACATTCTAAAAGCCCTGTCTATGCCTACCTGAATTCCTGAGAAAACCTCAGTTTGCATTTCAGTGGAGTGAGGTAGCTTGGTAGACAAGGCATGGGTTTCAGGTTAGGCTGTCTGGCGTGAATCCCAGCTCCAGCATGTATTGTGTGTCAAGGGATACAATTATACCCATTCAGTTCTAAAATCTTAAAGATCTTTATTTTCTTTCTCTTTTTCGTTTATTTTGTTTTGCTAACACAGTTCATTATATATCAAGTAGAACAAGTGTTCCGACGAGTTCACAGAGCCAGTTGGGTTCGTAGACTCCGAACAGCTTAGTGAGAAGGGAGAAGAAACACAGCCAAGCAGGGTGTTCCTCCTAAGATACCTTTCTGTAAAGGGGAATGGGGAGGCAGAACAGCAAGGAAATACCTACTTAGTATCAGGGCACTCCAGATTGCCTCTGTGGTAGACTGAGGCAGAGGGTGTGGGAAAACTGCCAATTAAGGTTGAAGTCTACCATTGCCCAGATAGCCTTCTGGGGCTGAGTGCATAAAGGAGGACTCCCTTGGTGAGCAGGGTTCCCCCTTCTCTGACCTTGTCCAAGGAGGGCTAAGCCCCCATACTGGCCTCTACCTTGCAATGTCATATACCCTCAATTAGGTTATAGGATCAATTTCCTGACAAAATCTGTACAGCCAGCACTTAAGATTCCTGAAATGTTTCCCCATGCCAATGAGGCATTCCAGGTACCCTAAGCCCTCAGCCAATGACCTTTGCCCATCCTGGATGTCCCTACCCTAAGTCCCCCAAAACTCCATAAGCCTTCAATCACCCTAAGTTGATCTTCCTCCTGATTGCAGGTCCCGGTGTGGTTTATTCATTGTATGTACTCAAGAGGTTTCCAAACCTCCTGTTCAACATCTCTGCTCCCACTGCCCTCGTGGATTGTATGGGCAGACGAGCCACAAAAGCTGAGAGATCCACAAGAGGGGACTTCATGGAAATGTCTATTGGGAAATTTGACTCTTGTCTCTTATGTTCTCTAGGCTCCTCAGAAGACCAGACAAATGGCTGTCAGCTTGGTGGTTGAAACTTTAGCACGGGTGACTCTTCTGGGATGAGCTCAGGACCTTACTTCCTGAGATGTCTATCCAGCAGGGGTCACAAGACAGTATGTGTGGAAGGAGGAATTGTACCATCCCCAGGAAGGTGGAAGGTCAAGAAGCTGTACCACCAATACGGGATGAGGTGGCCTAGGATGGTGGCCAGGACACAAGACAGCAGGGTCCTATCTGAGGACATCCTCGGGGGCTTCTCTTTGTGGTAGATGGCCATGACACAAATTATGAAGACTCTAAATCACTTTTCGCTGTGCTAGCACGTGACATCTGGTCCTGATGTGACACATGGCACTTACCAATCACAGTGGATTCTACTGTGGAGAGAGAGCCGAGAGTGCTGTCAAAAGCAGCACTGGGAAATCAAAGCCTCCTTGAGGTTAAAAAAAGCCATCCATGTTTTATTTAGTTTGCCTGCACGACAGCTTTGCTCTCTCTAGAAAATGTCTGATTAGACCAAGCTCTTCTTCATGTTGAGATGGAATCTTTAAGTGAGGCAGAGTCATAGAATGTACCACATTTGTTCACTTAGGTCAAAATGGAAATCGCTCTCTCGCTTTACATCAGCTCACGGACACTGTGCTAACAGCCACCTCCTCCCATCAGAAGGAGCTCTGCCAGCCGCTCTCTCCCAGATTGGCGCTGAGAGTGATGAGCTAAATGCAGCGTGAAGGTGGATCCATAGGATGCTCTCAGTCCTCCTTCCCTACTGTTACAAACACCCCTACGAGCCCTGGTCAGCCTTTGGGGGGTCACATGATTGGTGTGGTCTTGGACGGCAGGTCTCAACCTGTGGATCTCCATCTCTTTGGGGAAAACATGTCAGATATCCTGCTTGCCAGATCTTTACATTGTGATTCATAGCAGCAGCAAAATTACAGTTATGAAGTAGCAATGAAAATAAGTTTATGGTTGGGGGTCACCACAACATGAGGAACCGGATTAAAGGCTGTGACCCTTTCGTCACAGCCTTTAATCCAGAACCATTTCGCTTGTGGGACACGTTCTGCAGATTGTCATTTGGTGTCATGGTACATGGTGACCTGGCTCTGTGATGATGGGGGTGTTCATTCCGTCCCACTGCCCATTTGTCCTCTCTCCAGCTGGTGGACATCTGGGTTGTGATCTTATGAATCAGCGTTGCAGTGAGGATTGAGGAATGGGTTTCCTCTGTGTGAGGGGGTCCTCTAGGTGGTACAGAAGTGGAATTTTGAGGTTAGCAGATTAAAACTTCAATTCTGTTACACATGCCCTAGTTCTTGCTCATCTGTGAAGGTTAATCCTGTCGATTTAATGGGGTTTGGAAAACCTCACCATAGAAATAGACTTCTGCAGCTTGACTACTCCTCTGAAGACCCAACAGTCTGAAAGCCTCCCAGGAGATCGACTGCAGCCAGGCAACAGATCAACAGCTTCTCTGCCCCTCTGAAGAGCCCCCAGTTGGAAGGCCCCACAGGTGGCCTGCTACAGCCAGGGCCACAGGCCTTCCGGGAGACCTGAAGCAACCCAGGGACAAAAAAGCAGACTCCAGACAGAATCACCCAGAGCAACAAACACCAGGGATATCCAGGTGGTGAGAGGCAAATGCAAGACCATAAGCAACAGAAGCCAATATATGTGACCATCATCAGAACCCAGTTCTCCCACAGCAAGCCCTGAATACATCAACACACCTGAAAATCAGGAAGCTGACCTAAAATTCTATCTCATGACAATAATGGAGTCCTTTAAGGAGGATATCAATAACTCACTGAAAGAAATACAGGAAAACACAGGTTTCATTCTTCTGCCTCATGAGGAAACAGCACGAACACAACAAAGTCCTCATAAGACACTGATATGGCCCGCATCCTGGTCTCAGACTTCCAGGCTCCACAATGGTGAGAAATAAATTTTTATCACTTATAACCTATTGAGTTTATGGTACTTTGATACAAAAGCTCAAACAGACCATTATGAAAATCAATAAATCCAATTAAAAATTAAAAGCTGCGAGGAAGAAAGCAGAGTCCCATGGGAGAATCAGCAGGATGGTGAAGGATCAACATAACACAGTGACACTTAATAAGTGACTTGTGGGGTTGGGAGCTAGTCTTGCATACACTGAGGAAAGGGGTTGGCAGAGGGGCCACATGCAGGAAAGCTCAGAGGACCCTCACGGACCAAGCACGTGCGTGTATCACCCCTGCCTGCACAAGGCCACAGAGAGAATGTTTGGGTACACATCATCTCCCTGAGGGCTGATCACAGACTCTGTGAAGAAAGCACACTCACTTCCCTACAGGACCTGCTACACCAAGACTATATTCACCGATGGCGGCTTCCTCCTTGTCTCAGATTGACCACTGCCTCAGCTACACCCTTTTACCAGCTACATCCAACAATGAAACCCTCGCTTGGATTCCTGTCTCCTCACCAACTCACTGCTGTGATTCCACACTTGAATTTGGTCAGGGCCTTACGACAGATGGCTTTTCTGTAGGATGAGAAATCAAGTTCCAGAGTTAGGTCACCAGTATCTAACATTCCAGACTAGAGTATGAAGGTTGATATTGTCAACGTGACAGGATCTAGGAATCAAAGCTCTGGGCATGTCTTTGGGGGATGGGGGGGGTGCTCTTGATTCGGTACACTGAGCTGGAAGGATTTCCTCTACATATGGGAAGTATCAGTCCATGGGCTGGTGTCCTGGGTGACGATGGGGGTAGGGGGGAGACTCTCCTCTGGGCTTCCTGGCATCGGACACCATGTATTCCACGTTCCGCTTCTGTACCTTCCCACCCATGGTAGATTGGGAGCCTAAATAAACTCTTCCTTCCTTTGAGAGAGAGAGAGAGAGAGAGAGAGAGAGAGAGAGAGAGAGAGATCTTGGCATGTCTGTGTGAGAGAGTACCTAGATTGGGTTAACTGAACCAGGAAGACACATCCTAATGTGGGCAGTAATCCTATGGCCTGAGGTCCCAGACTGAAGCAAAGGAGAAATGGAGTTAAGCACCAGCCTTCATAATTCCTGCTTCCTGATGGTTGACCAGCAGCCTCACTCTTCTTCCCTGCCTCCCCTGCATGGAACTTGTGAGCCACATAAACCCTTGACTTTTGTCGGGTCTTTTGTCTCAGCAATGAGACACTATGTTCTCTTCTATACTTGCTTTCTAATTAGGTCAAATTGGTGAGCTGATGTCATCATCTGTACCTTGGAGAACTCAGAATAATGAGCATGCCTTCAGTTGTCTTTCCTGTTGTTTACTGTCATTGAGGACTTGTATGCTTCAGCCAGATCATAAGCTTCTAGAAGGCAGCACTGGGTGTCCCAAGTATGGTGCTTCAGGGAGTCAGTCCCTTCAGGTGTAAGCTGTCTGCTGTCCCTCCCTCTCTGCTTAAAGCTACATCCATCTCCTCAAATACGCCTTGCTAAGGATTCCTACACAGCCTGCTGTCCTGAATGCTGTGCTCCTTCTGGTCCATCTCAGATGACCCAAAGTTGTTCTGAGATAGCCACTGGTATGAAGCTTCTCCCCAGACCAGAGGCCCTACCCCATTTCTGCTGCACCCACCACCATATTCTCCTCCATGGCCCCACATGGGTCTTGCTGTGTGCACTTACAGATGCACCTCTTTGCCCTTAAGACAGGTGCCGTGGTGGCTTATCCATCTGTGTGTGCACAGTTCATTAGTCAGAACCAGCTTCTCCAGCAACTCTCTGCAGACCATGATGCCCTGAGGACAAGGGAGACATTGCCTGCTGCTGTCCTCAATGACCCCTAACAGGGCTGTGTCTGTGGTGCTTGACACATCGGATGGTGCTGCAGTATGAGTATCTGATGAGATAAATTGGCTTTGGGAATGAGGATATCATGCATTTGGTAGAGTGCTTGCCTCAAATGACTGGACCATATATTTTAGTTGCGGATTCCTGTGCATAGAGATCTGGTTACAGTCCAGATGCTAGCATTATCCTGGTTATTTGAGCCATCTCCTATATCAATATTGTGTAAAGGATGCTCTCCATTTATCTCTGATTGATTTGTTAATAAAGAGCTGATAGGCCAATGACTGGGCAGAGAAGGAACGACTTGTGATCCCAGGGAGAGGGTCCCAAAGCAGGAGAAGTGGTGGCCATGAGGCAGCAGGTCTGGGAGTTGTCACGGAGGGATTTTCCCTGAGGACACACAGATTAAGCCAGGGTGAAACCCAAACAATGGGGCCTGGGCTGGGAAGTAGATAGCTTAGGTTAGAACGGCTTAGAGCTTGTTAATAAACTTAACAGAGCTTTGTGTCAAACATTTGGGAACTAGAATGGGAAGAGGAGGAGGAGGAGAAGAAAAAAGAAAAGGGGGGAAGGAAGACAGACAGACAGACAGACAAAAGAAAAGAAGGAAGAGGAGGAGTTGGTTACTGGGCTTTGGTCCCAGGCATTATCAGTACAGTCTTGTGCAATTTTCTTGGCCTCTCTACATCTGCTTCCTCTCTTTCTTGAACAAATAGCAGCTGAGAACAGGCATCAGCAGCGGGCGAGGCTGTGTGTGGAAAGCGTTTGGTCCCAATTGCTTTTGTGTTACAGTGATTCAGGGCCTACTTTAGTGTAACCCCGAATGAGTTTCTTGGGTGCCTTGTATCCTGTGTGCGTAGAAGTGGGTTCACATTTCCCAGCACCAAAGGCAGGCCTTGCCGCAAAGAGGTACCCAGAAAGAGGTTGAACTGAGCCTTGCACCTTGAACACCCTTAGCTCGATAAATGTGAGGTGACATTGGATGTGCTTCCTGAGCCGTATCTCTTTCTAGGCAGCCCCCCAACATTTCCCTCATTTGGAGGAAGCTGAGGCTGGGAAAGAGGAGGCCCACAGTATTCCCCCTTCCTCTTGCTTTGGTTTATCCAAAGTGGAATGATCCCCATAGTAGACTTCCATTTTGGCAGTCTTCAAGATGCCCCTTGAAGTACAGTACTGTCTGTGGAATCTTCTTTCACAGACTGGCCTTGACCATGTGTTCTTGAACCAAGGACATGAGGACATTAAGTACCCAGTGTAACATTTGCTAAACCGTCGCCCACTAAATCCGTCTCCCTTGGATCTTTCCTAGATGCCAGTCACTATACCATGGAGAAGTCCAAGTAAATATGAAGAGGCCCCATAGATAGATGACAGACAGGCCAGCCTGTGGTACCCATGTCAAGTGTGCTATCCATCCCACTTGGATCTAGACCATCCATTTCAGCTTTAGTGCTGGTCCCAGTTGTATTGCCCCACCCATGGTACCTACCCTACCTCTGGTGCTCATCTCTGCTGTCCTTGTTGATGTACTTATCCAAATTCTAACAGCCATCCAGGGGTGGTACCCATGCCAGCTGTGTAGCCCTTCCCAACTGTGGTACCGTTCCAGATGTGGTGCCCGCCTCAGCTGTAGTACCCTTCTTCCCAACTGTGGTTCCATTCCAGATGTGTCACTCATCAAGCTGTGACAATCAACCCAGCCATAGGACCCATCCCTGCTGTGGACCAGAGCTGGTGGCTTCTGCAAGGTCCAGGAAGACTAAGGCTGTGCTGAACTGCTCACAGTTGCTCTGGTTCTAGAATGTCTACCAAGGCAGTCTGCATGGCTTCCTGACTTTTCATTCAGTATGTTAGGAATAGTGAATGCTCTGCTTCGGTCCAGCTCAGATAAGTGTTTCCCAGGCAGCATCTATACCTTGTCACCCACCTCATTGGCCCAAACTGAGCCACATAGCCACTCTGAACCTATCAGTTTGTGCCTGTGAGAGACCCATCAGATCTGCTCCTCAGAGATATGGGTAACATGGACAATCCCTCTCATGTCTGTGGGTTCATGTGGGAGGAACAGACATCTAGAAACAGTTAAAATCTGCTATGGGTCCATATGCAGGGTGCAACTTAGCAGTGTCCAGTAGAGAACCTGTCACCAGAACACACTTGATCAGTTCCCCCAACTCTTCCTGCAGACATGGAGGAAGGCATAAAGAGGCGGTCTGGGTATCCTGGCTGCTCAAAGTTTCCTCCAGCCTCATGCATGGGTCCCATCCCGGCACGGTGAGAAGCAGCACACAAGGGCAGGGCTCAGACCAGAGCCTTTATTTCTTTACTGGCAGCATTCTGGAGCTTCCTTCCAATGTCTTTTCAACTACTTGCCCTTGGATCTGCTCTTTTCTCCATATTTCTCTTCCAGTGCTTTCTGCAAGTTCATGTTCATAGCATTTTTCCTGTGCCACCGGCCTACAGGAAACCAGAGAGGGACCATCACATGGGCCAGCAGCTTCCAGGGGGTACAGACTCCAATGGTCAGGACCCATGCCTCTTCAGATCCACCCCAAGGACCCCCATACCTCTTGCTCTGCACCTTGCAGGCACCCTCCCTGCCCATGGTGGAGAGAGTCACCCCTATCCCCAGGCTCCCACCTACCCAGGTCATCTGTCTTCCTCCCGTGCCAGTGTTCCACATCCCTCACGGACTTCTCTATCACCTCCGGCGTGTAGGAAGCCTTCATGAGGCTCTTTGTCTCCTGGGGTGGGCCTGTCAGACACCATGAAGAAATAAATCCCCAGGTCACGGAAGGTAGGCACCTTATGCTTTATCTTAGTATAGGTTTACCCTGTGGGTGTTAGTTTTAGAGAGAAGGGGAGCGGGAGGGTTCAGTGTGGCTTCAATGTTTAACCTCTCCAAGCTTCAGATTCTATACAAACAAGAGGAAATTAGGTCTGCTTTCAACCTTGGAAAGATGAAGCCCATCTTTAAACCTGGCTTCCCACAAAGTCTCAGGACATGGACAAAACAGACACATTCTTTGTCAGACTGTAGAATGAGTGGCCTTTAGCCCCATTCCCAAGAGAATCCTTGTTCCCATCTGAGCAAACTAGAACAATCCACCCTGTGTGCATTTTCTTTGATGGTGTGAACCCCTCAGCTCCCCTTTAAGTGAGCCTGTAGCCCTCTGAGAATTCTCTGGCTCAAAACCCCAAACTTTCCAAATTCCTCCTGCAAGCTAGTTTCAGAATCCCATGCTCAGTTTTAGTCACAGCAAGGCATTCACATCTCAGGCAGCAGCCATTTTATCAATCCGTTTCCAGTCCCTGTGACGAAATGGCTGAGTCAGACAACTAAAGGGAGCAAAGAATGATTTTGGCTCACAGTTCTAGAGGTTTCAGTTCAAGGTGTCCAAGGGTGTAGGAGGAGAGGAACTCACCATGGCAGCCTGGAAACATGGAAGGTGCCACCCACACCCAGGGCAGACCACTCCCCCACGCCCACCCCAGACACACTTAGTTGATGTCTGTGGAAACTTCCTCCCAGACACACCCAGAGGCATTTTGTCATAGCAACATTTTGGACATCACATCAGGGAGGGACAAGAGAGATGGAAGACAGCCTTCTACTGTCTTGAGACTGCTCAGGGGAAACCTCATGTTGTCCATTGGGGATTTGTCTGCTATGCAAAATGTCAAAAATAACTAGAAAATGAAGAGGAACATAGACAAGGACAAAAAAATCTGACTGGTGAAAATAAGTAAAAGCTCATTTAAGTTTTTAAAAAGCATATGGAAAACACAAATAGAAAATACAAAGAAAGAATGGATCTGGATCAACCCAAATACATCAGCAACGGAAATAAAAACTGACTTCACTCCCTGGTTACAGAGAACAGATTGCTAGAGTAAATAATTTCCAGACCTGTATTATTTAAAGCATACTTTTAAAAAAAGACATAAGGAGGGGATGAATATGAAGAAGACAGAAAAAGATACATCAGCCAAATGCCAGCTGGATGCAATTATGTCAAACAGAATAGCCCGCAAGTCAAAAGCAATCAGAAAAAAATAAAAATAATGGGGACTGCCGCTATGGCTCAGCAGGTAAAGGTGCTTGCTACCAAGTCTATGCCATGAGTCCAATACCTGGGAATCATCTGATGAAAGCAGAGATCTGACTCTTGCAAATTAGTCTCTGGCCTTCGAAGGCATGCTGTGATATGTGTGTGTGTGTGTGTGTGTGTGTGTGTGTGTGTCCCCACACTCTCATACACACTTAAAATCATATATATGTATGTGTGCATATATATATATAGAGAGAGAGCATGATTCATAGTATATGTAGATAGATAGATAGATAGATAGACCGATGGATAGATAAAACAGTCCTAAACTTGCCTCATTGCAAGCATCTGAATAGATATACCAAGGTCAAGAGAGTAATTGATGAACCTGCTACCATGGGAAGGATTTAGAGGTTTATCTTTCACTAATTAATAGATCAAGCAAAGAGTGTTAATGAAGACTGGCAGGGTTTGTGCAGAAGCCACTAACAGGTCTCTCCTATTAGGCAAACACAAAGTCTCAAGCCGAAAGAGGATTTTCAAGCCCATGAGGACATCTGCCAGAAGAGCCCTGAGCTGGGCTGTGAAGCAGGTCCCACCAACGTCCCAGGACCTGCAGTTCACGGCAGGCTGCGTTCTCCGAGAGTGAGGCCACCAAGCTAGAAATCACTCAGAAAGGCAAATAAATTTGCAAGTTTGGTATCTACAGTTTGTAAGGTGTATGGAACAGAATGAATTAGAGGTTTGCTCTGAAGCCCTGAGCCATGATGACAGCCGGGGATCAAAGCCAGCTACGACACAAGCCTCTGGAGAGAACTTGAAAGCATGCCCTAGGTAAGGCTGTAAAATGGTCAGATGTGGGGCTTGCATCCTTTCAAAGGATTACTTTGGCTCTTTAGATTCTCCAAGGCAGAGACTTGCCCGCCTTTCACCTCTCAGAATAAATCTAATTAGATGGGATTGGAGTTTACTTCAGGAGTTTTTGCACTACCTCAGAGTCTGGAGGAAACCACAGCAGAACAGCAGGCTTCTGCCTGTGCTGCTGGACCAGCGCACACATAGACGAACTGTACCCCTACTACAGTGAACCCCACATTTCCGTAAACCAGCCACAGGCAGTAAAGAGGGGTGCACCCCCAAGGCACTGATGAGTCCTACCCCCAGGCTTTCAGAGGTTGGGTGGCCAGGCACCAACCGGAGAAGCACCAAAAACATCCCCAAATGCCAACCAGCAGGGTTAGGGGGATGGAGTTGACAGCAGGACATACCACGGTGCTTGATTTCAAACCCCTGCCACCCTCAGCCCACAGCAGTAGAGTCATTGCAGTGCTTTAGGGCAAAACACACACACACACACACACACACACACACACACACACACACACACAGAGGCACCTCAGAAATGCTGGCCTTGGGGGCTGAAGCTCATCTGTGGTAGCTACACAATTCCAGTTTGGTGTGTGTGTGTGTGTGTGTGTGTGTGTGTGTGTGTGTGTGTGTCTGTCTGTCTGTCTGTCTGTCTGATGTTTGTGTGTATGTGTCAGTGTAAGTATGCATGGGGTGTCAGGCTTGTACATGTATCTGTTTATACTTGGAGGTCAAAGGACCATCTTGGCAGGATGTCATGGACCTTAGTGGTGGTTTGGGGGGCAGAATGGTTTATGTTCCCAGACACCTTACAATAGCTCAATGACCACAGAGGAATATGATATGGATGAACAGAGAGCCCCCTTAGCGCCTCTTGTGCGCAGAAACCTGAGGGCAGACACCTGCAGCCCCCTGGGGAAGATGGGCCTCTTGGGGAGAGAAATAAGCCACACAAAGGAATTAGAAAAAAATCCTTCTCACTGTAGACAGAAGTGGACTTGAGGTGGATTTAAGGGCTTAAAGCAAGCCTGAGAAAGTAAACAGGATTACACCCATGACTCAGCATAGCCTGTGTTCCGCCTCCCTCCTTCTGGAAGGTTCAGGCTCCACAACCAGGAACCTGTTCTGCAGACCGCTCAGGTCAACTACTTTGAAATCAGCCCTAATCCTGCTCTCACACCCAAGTCCATTCTTTAGCCTGCCCTGTCTGATCAACTACTCCACCTCACACAAATGCCCCGACTACTGTGCCTAAGGCCATGGGGACCCAAGCCCTTCAGAGCTGTCACATGGCACACGGTGCCATCCAGATGTGCAGTGCATCAGCTCAGCGACTTAGACCATGTGCTTTAGTGTAAGCCTGAAATGTCTCCCAAAGGCCCCGGGTCAAACACTTAGTCCTCCCGTTTGGTACTATTGGAAGATGGTTGAAACCAAGATAGGGTCTTAGGGTCACTGGGTGTAAAGGAGGAGCCCTGATGAGATAACAGGACCTTGTTTTCTTTCTCTGTTTTTGCTTCTGAATCATGAGGTGAATGGCTTCCCTCCATCACTCATTCCCTGCCATGACGACATCCTGCCTCACCAAAGCCCCAGGGGGACAAGAGGCCAATTGATCATCTCCTAGGTTACCTTCAAAACCACAACCCCAGTAAAGCTCCCCTCTTTTGGGGGTTTTGATTTGTTTTTGTTTCTTTGAAAAAGGACTTTATTCTTGTCACCAAGGCTAACCTGGAACTCACTAGGTAGAGCCCAGGCTGTCCTCAAGCTCACAGGACCTCTCCCTCCGGACTCTCCCTCCTGAGTGCTGGGATTACAGGCATGTGCCACCACATCTAGTTAACCTTCTTACAAGTTGATTATCTTGGACATCTCTGTGGTAATAGCAGAAGGCTAACAAACATGCCAGGCCGCCATCATGGGTCCCTCCTGGATGTTTATAGTCCTTCTTCATGGCTATCCCAGTGTCTACCCTGTCTGGTCCCACAGATCCCCAGCGTCCTTCTCCACAGTGCATTGGAGCAATCCTTCATCCGAACTGAGCAAGTCCATTCCCCCATCTCCCACACTACCTTAGTCTCCTACTCCACCCTGGAAAAAAAACTTTCTAGGATCCATGACCCAGGCTGCTCTTCCTGTTTGGCTTCCTCCCCTGCCAGGATACAGCCACACCTCACCTACTCCCATCAGCGAGTGTCAAGGTGAATCCTAGTAGGCAGACTTTGACAGGGACACTGACAGTCACATGCTTAGGTGCTACAGGCCAAAGCCCTCATTCTGGCGCCAGTCTCCCAGTACAGGCTGCTCCTGCCTAGTTTTAAGATACCATTTGCATGCCAGTCAGTTCAGGAAAATCCAACAATGAACCCTTGTGAGCCTTGGAGTTGGCAGAGGCTGGTTCCTGCTCTCCCTTGGCACACTTCCACTGCCTAGGCTGGGCGAGGGGGTTATGGTTTCCTAAGAGCAGTATTTGTTTATAATCACACACATATTTTATAGTGTTGTAGGTAAGAACTCTGGTGATCAATGTCAAACAGAGAAAAGAGAATCCCAGGCTCCAAACAGGAGGGCAGTTTGATCTAATTTAGCTTCCCTCCCCCAGCCAGTGACACCTCTTCCTCAGGCTCAAAGAAAAACCCAGAAAGGCTTCCATTGTGCTGCTGGTTCCTTGGGTGACAGGGACCCAAGCCAGGGAAAAGAGGTTTTGCCAGACAGACCCTGGGAGCACTGAAGACAGCTGGAGGGAGGAGGGACAGATAAAGTGGACTCTGGACAGTGAAGCTGAGCTGAAAAGGGTGCAGAGAGGAGCCTCTGCACACTTGCTGTGTACCCCAACCCAGGCCATGGAGAAAAGGCCTGGGAACCCTGTTACCCCCTAGGGACCACCATTGTGAGTTATGCTTATCACATGACTGAGAGGTCTTAAGCTCTTAGCTGCAAGTCCAGCTGTGACCGGAAACACATGGCACCCATGAACCAAACAGGACTGGAGAGGCCAAGTTATTCTTCTAGAAATGGCATCTCTTCATCACACCTTTTCCCCAGGTGATGTCACCTTCAGGCTCCAGAGAAAGGAAAAAAAAAAATGGCCTGTTGTCATCCTCCTGTCCGGGAATCCTGCCAGTGGCAATAAGGACCACTTTGTCTTTATCAACCCGTTGCACAAGGAAGAGACAGAGGTTCCGATAGGTGAGGGCTCCTGTTCACAGTCATCCCCAGCCACTGATGAGTGACCAAACTGACCTTAGAACCCAAGAAAGCTGCTTTTGTCACTATCAACAAAGGTGTCAGGTCAGGAGTACCTGGGGCTCCCATTGCAGACTAGAAAACCATAGGTGTCCTGTGTGGGAGGGACTCACTGTCACCTGCATAGTGAAGACACACCTGCTAGGGACTAGGTGATCCTGGTATTCCCACAGGATGTGCCAGCATGGAGGATGCCTTGGGTAAAGTGAATGTCTGTAGGGCTATGCCTTTGGGCCTTAATATCCAGACACCCCAAAGACCTCTGGTGCCCAATGTCCCGGGTACCAAGCATGCTTACAAACCCACCCTTGCCCTTTATTCTGACCTTGAAACAAGTTGGATCGCATGTGGTAGCCCAGGTCATAGTAGTCTGAGAAAATGGAGGAGACTTGCATGGGACTCTGGGTCCTGCTAGGCCATGAGCTTGACCTCTTCTGGCCCTCAAAGATTTCACCAATGGCCTGTCGAGCCTGACAGGGGAGGCAAGGACAAGAGACAAGTGACCGGGAAGGTAAGTGTATGCCCTCTCCTTCCTACCCTGCCTCTCTGCAGGCTGTAGCCCCCAGGGCAAGTTCTACACCTCCCCCATCCAGTCCCTCCTCCCAGTGGGCAAAGATACGAGAGACAGTAATGATCCTAGAAACATTGAGCTCTCACTATATACACCATCAGGAAGAGTCTCTTTATAAGCTGAGCCTGTCCCCAACATTGTAGAAATGAGGACACAGGACTTCAAGAGGCCAGGCTTCCCCAGTTTACACAGTTGAGGAACCCCGGAGCCCCAACTTGCTTCCTAAGACTATGGCATTCCACAAACCAAACTTCTTAGTTGACACTGAGACCACCTTCTTTCTCATACCAAGAAGGAAACTGAGACCCACAGGTCAACTCTGGGCCTGTAAGGCAGGAAACCTAAGTATGAGAGCAGTTCTGACATAGAGAGTCTCTTGACTTTGGCAGGTCTTGAAACCCTCTAGGCTTCCATTTCTCTAGCTGTAAGACAGGGGAGGAAGGTAGACCTGAGAGCCTTGAAAGTAGCAGGTCTCAATAAACACCACTTTCAAACGGTATAAAGACCTTTTGTAAGAATAGGGTTTGAATTCTTATTAAAGGCCTCTAAGGACAACCTTCCTTCACATGTAGTCTCCCAAGTCCCTGGCTTTGTCACCTGATCCTCAGAGATCAGTTGGTCCACCATCTTGCTCCCAAATTTGTGGCGGATGTTTTCAGGAATGACGCTGTCCGTCTTGCTCATAGGCACTGTCCTCTGCTCTGGGGACCTGGAGTCCCGGCCTTCCTTCCCCAGACGTCCCTCTCGGAAGGGCTCCCTGGCATCTCTCGAGCTGGATCTAGATGCCTCCTTCTTCAGGTCCTCAGGATGGGAGCTCATAGCCAGAGAAGTCCTGCAGGTCGGAGTTGGTGGTAGAGGTGGAGTCTCCAGATGGCCCTGGCCCAGGGGGCTGCCTAAAGGGCTCTGGGAGAGCCTTGGATGGTACTTAAATTTGGAGCTACCCAAGGAGCTATGGGTAGCTCTGAAGGAGTCCATGTCCTGCTGGCCCTCCTTGTTCAGGTGGGTCCTTGTCAACGTGGTTGTACCTGGGCAGGGAATAAGATGGGTGGTGAGAGGTCAGAGGTTACAAGATGATATGAGAAGCATATGCAGGAAAGGTAACAGATGGACCAATGGGAGGGAAAACAGACAAAAACCAGAGAGCCAGAGCCCAACAACGGGGCAGAGCACCGAAGTCATAGGATCCCAAGGCAAGGAAAGAAAGCAGAGAAGAGGAGACAGAGTGACATCAGTGGGCAGACCTCCACAGCACAGAATTGTCCCCAAAAAGCTATGACCAAGGAAGCTGTGACTCTGGCTTGTCCAGACTTGATTAGTCAAAACTGCATAGCCTTGAGCAAGTGATCCAGCCTTTCTGAGTTTTAGTGTCCCCTGGCACACTTGGGTCTGCTCCCTTGCTCACTTTGAGCTACAACAAACCGTAAGATGATTCCAATAGGCTCCAGGGTCACAGGGGTGGCTCTTGGCTTGGCCGAATTTCAGATTGGCAAAATGCCAGAATGAGCTCTTCGCTCCCTGTCCCCCATGTCTTCTGCCTTCCATTCCTGCCACCTTCCTGGATCTCAGGGCTCCCTTTCTCAAGCCCACTTGTATCACCCCAAACTCTGCCCTCAGCTTATGGCTTTCCACTCATGTCCTCCTTGGCTCAGACAAGGGACTGATGTCTCATTCCCTGGTCACCCCAAGACACTTTGCCTCTCAGCATCACCCAGGCTGGTCTACTACCTGTTGAGGCCGTCCCTTTCTTTTTATAAATTTTTAAAATTTTTAACATTTATTTTTATTTTTATTTATAAGGGTGGTTTCCCTGTATCTAAGTCCAGGTACCATATGCCCACAGAGGTCAGAAGAGATTTTTTGATTCTAAGAGACTGGAGTCACAGACAGTTGTGAGCCTCCATGAGGGTACTGAGAATCGAACCTGGGTCTTTTGGAAGGGTAACTATGGCTCTTGACTGCTGAGCCTTCTTTTCACTATCCACAACTCTTCTTTTTTGAAAGTCAAATCAGATTATTTCTTCGAGTACAGACCAACACACACACACACACACACACACACACACACACACACACGAACACTTCCTGTCACCAGCCCCAAGCTGGCTAGGCCAATTCTCTGCTCAACGTTATCCACATTCCATCCTCACAGCCCTGGATTATCCCTTTCTACCTCAACTGTAAGCTCCACAATGCTTCCGTCCTCCCTGTAGCTAAGGGAAGAGGGTCACATAGGTGAAGTCCAGGTAGGGGGGCAGTTTCAGGCCTTCTGCAATACCCCATGATCCCTAGAACATCCGAGTCCCTCAGGAAAGGTCTGCACAATATCAGACCCCAAGGAATAGCATCTCATTCAAGCCAGGACACCAGTCTCCTCTATTCTGACTGCAGGCTGCATTGATGGCCCTAGATGTGGCTAACCGAGGGTGTTTTCTCGAAGCAATATGGTAGTGTGTATTCCAGTACATGTGCAGTGCATGAGAGTCCTCGTGGTTCTCACAGCCTGCCCCCATTTGCAGCCCCAGGAGCCAGCTGGAAATGTTTGGTTAGCTTGCCCCTAAATATTCCAGAAAAGTCTTCCAGTCTACAACAGTTTGCTTTGCTTTTGTGTATAAATGAAATCGATTTCATGCTGCATTCTAACTTGCTTTAAAAGCATCCTTGCACCTCAGGGTCCAATCCACATCACTGGTAGAGAAGAAATGTCCCTTCCTACTTCACAGACCCTAGCTGCTGCCCCACTTCTTGGTGGCCACCAGTCAGGTTTTAGGACAGGTCGGTGCAAGCATCAGGCTTCACTGCTGTGACGTTCTTGCCCTGTTGAAAGACCCTGGCTCAGCTGTCATGAGAGGTAGTGCCAAAACCATCTGCCCCACTGTGAGCAGTGAGGGTGCCTTACCAGGAAGAGGGTGCAAAGAAAAGTGGGCTCTCTCTCCATTTCTCCCCACTTCCTCCTGCCTGTCTTACTCCACTCTTTGTCCCCCTCCCCTTATCACCCACAAAAGCCAAAGGGAGAAGTTGTCATCTGAAGCCAGATGGACCTCCTTTCTCTAGATTCTGTCCAAAGCAGCAGACAGCCAGACAGTAGGGCCTCCGAGGACAACTAGGGCTACAAGAATATAAGCTGAGGTAGAAAGAACTGAATACACAGCACTTGCCTGGTCAGCTGAGGTGTCACCTGCCCCTAGGAAGACTAAGTCTGTGCAGGAGCAAATTCACACTCCTTCCTGACTCAAGGTTCAGAGATGCCATGTCCCCAGTCTGCCCTCCTGGCTGCCTTAACTGTTGAGCCATTATGAAGTAACAATAGCAGTCTAGTCTTCTGCCAGCCTTCAGGGTTGGTAACACTTCAGTCCTGGGTGAGCCCTGGGTTCTTGAGCTCAAAGAGCAAAGATCATTTACCTTTGTCCATTGGTCACCCTCCTACTTGTCTCTGGCTTCCAGAAGTGTAGAGGGTGGTGGTGTTATTCCTTAGGGTCTGATATTGTGCAGATGGGATGGGGTGGATAAATAGGATGGAATAGATAGGATGGATGGATGGATGGATGGATGG
>JADRCH010000174.1:86242-122014 GCA_019843965.1 Rhynchomys soricoides
CCTTCTAAGATCTCACTGCATCTCTGATCATCCATTTGTCAGCCAGGTGAACAGAGTAAGTAAGCCCTGCTTTGTTTACTACTGTGAGCATGGAAGGACCATGAACAGTATTTCCTGACTTTAGCCTTTTTATCAAAATGCCCCTCACAGTCACTTAAAACAGATTCCTGAGTCAGAACTCCCAGGAAAGGTTTAGAAACCAAGGGCTTAAAATAGCTCTTGGGGTGGCTCTGACCACTGGGAAGCTTGTGGCAGGAGTACCCTGATGCTCCCCACTGTACTTGACATCCCCAGCTGCCATGGAGAACCTTCCCAGAGCTGACCTGGCCCAGCCACACCTGCCTAAGACTCCTTTCCCCTTCCAGGTCTGCCATCTCTTGTGCCCAGTACCCAGAGCACCCCCTCTGCCACCAACCTCAGCCCATATGTCAATCCAGGTGGGGCTCAATCAGGCCTGATGTACCAACCCTGCCCTATACTTCCATAGCCCTGCACTTTAGGTGCATAGAGTGATCTCCAACAAACCAAGCTTAACCCAAAGAAGCCAGAGACTGGGACCACATTAAGTTAGAGCTTCCAGGCCCTTCAGATGGAAGGCTCAGTAGCTCTTCCCTCCACTTTTCTTCAGTGCTGAGTACCCTGGGTGGGTCAGCCTATGCCGTCTAGAGGCTTCAACAAGACTGAGGGAGATGAGGTGAGCCCCCCACCCCCAATCCAAGAAGTCAGTCTGTGCAGGTAGTGTTCCCATCCTCCTGTCCTACCTTGTCGGTGGTTCAGCTCCGTCGACTCTTGCTCTGGGACCCGCAATGTCTGAGCTTGGCCCTGTAGACAAAGCAGCACATTCTGAGTGGTCTCAGGTGACAGTTTCCATAAAGGATGACATCTGAGAACTATCAGGGAGGTCCTGGAGATCCAGCCAGCCTTGACTAGGCTCTCCGTGCTGCAGCTGTGCTGTTTGCTCATCTAACACACCCCAGACCCCGCATCAACCTGCCCTTCACCAGATGCTTCTGGCTAGCCAAGGCCACCACCTGGGTTTCCATGACCTTTCTCTCATCGCCATGTCACTGAGATTCTCTTACTTCTTCCTAATCTCCCTCCCATCTCTTCCTCCTCTCTTTCAACAGCTCCAGGAGGCCCTGGCTTGATTTTTTCAAATAGAAAGTTGTCATTAGAAGCATCAGCTACTATGAGGCTCTACATGGATGCTTGGATGGAGGGTCTGTGCTCCTGAGCTGCCTCAGTTCCTTCCACATGGCCCCTGCATAGGACAGCTAGAATGTAGCAGCATGGGGCGAGGGAAACATGAAACCTAGGGCCTCATGAATGCCTGGTTGAGCCTCATCCCAAGCCCATTTTACCCATGGGTTGTTTACTGAAGGAAGGAGAGCCTGAGACGGGACCCAGGACCCAAGAGCATCCGTCTGCATCCTCAAAAGTCCTTGCAGCTTTTGTATCTTTGTCTCTTTCTCGTAAGAGATCTTTTCCTCATTTAAATTCCCTTATTTAAAGCACATGTGACATTTTTCCCAAGTTTCTAAAAATGTAGTGATGTCGCCGTAATAAAGCCTGGTCTGACAAATAAGCATCCTTGAAATAGGGGAGGGACAGAAAGAAGCGGCAGGTCTGAGCTGGAAGAATGTCCTAACTTCATTTTTGTTGCTGTGACAAAACACCCTGTCGAAAGCAATTACAGGAGAGAGGGTTTCTTTTAGCTCACAATTCCACATCTCAGTCCATCCTAGCAGGGAAAAGTGGAAGTGGCAGAAACTTAAAAGCTACTCAGAGCCTACCCACAGTTAAGAGCAGAGAAAAGTAAATGGACATGTGCTTACTTCTTGGCTCACCTTCTCCACTGTTATACAGTCCAGAACCCAAGACCAGGGAATAGTGCCACCCACAGTGGGCTGGGTCCTCCGACATCAATTAACATAATCAAGACAGTCTCCCACAGACACACCCAAAGTCCAACCTGAACTAAAGAATCTGTCAGTGAGATTGTGTCATGTTGACAAAAGTAACCATCATCAAAGGGGTCTCTGAGGACTGAGGTCGGGGGTGGGGGGGTGGGAGGGAGTTTATCCAGCAAGCTGAATTACTGGTAAGCTCAAATCAGGTAGGAACCAGATCAGTTTTATTCCCTTGAAACGTTATTAGCCCAAATGCCCTAGTAATTTTTACTAAATTACCTGGGGCCAAGGCTCAGTTGGAGAACACTTGCCTAGAATGCATGAGGTCCCGTGTCAATCTTCAGCACCACAAAGTAGGAGTTTCATTTGACAACTGTGTATTTTTGATGACTCCTGATGAACCCACCTACAGTGTTCAATCCCCAAGTACGGACTGAACCTAGTGACTTGTTTCTTGATCAAAACGGTGTAATGAAAGTGGTTCCATCACTTCTGGGATTAGATTCATAGCATTTGCCTGACTGGTACTCTCCCTGGCTCTCTTCAGTTGGCTTACTCTGGCCTGCCATACATGAAGCCAGCCGATACAGAAGCCGTGTGGAGGGGAATGGGCAGCCTCCAGCTGGCAGCTCATGAGAAACACAGGCCCCAGGTCATAGTATCCTCAAAAAACCAAGTGAGCCCAGTGCCTGAAAGAACTTGAAATTGGATCCTCCAGCTTAGGACCCTAAGAATTTGACCCACATGACACTACATTCATGAGACCTGACCCACGACGCAGCAGGCTATGACCATCTCTTGGGACCTCTGAAAACACTTAAAAAAAAAAAAAAAAAAACAGCTTGGAACCTTTGAAGACTGCTATCTGATCATGTATTGCCTGTGCTGTCTGATCATGTTTTGCATGGCAATATCTCACCAGATACATTTTGGTACCAAGATTGGGGTGTTGCCACAACAAACAAATGAGATGAGGGAGAGGTTCTGGACCAAGCAGTGGGTACACCTAGGAGGAGGTTGGGATGCTTGGTAAGAAAAGCCGCCTACTCATCTTGAGACCCAGATGAGCAGGAATCAAGGAATGGATGCCGCTGTCAAGGGCATGGGGGCAGTGGGGCACCATCAGAAGGATTTAGAGGAAGGCATCCCTTGGTATTCTGTGGTAAAAACGCAGGGGTGCTATTGCCTGCAGGGATGTGGAAGGTGGATGGTAAAGCTGCAAACTGAGCGGATGATAGAGAAGCCAACCACACCTGGACTTAGGGTGTAAGCTGCATCCTTCTTGTGGGGAAGAACCATTAAACATAAAGGAACCAGGTTTCAAGTCCTTGAAAATTCTCATACTTGGGCCAGCGAGATGGCTCAGGAGGTAAAGGTGCTTGCTAAAAACCTTGATGACCTGAGTTCAATCCCACATGATGGAAGAAGTGAACTGACTGCAAGCTTTTTCTCTTCCACATGCATATCTTTGTGCACACATACATGCACATGTGTCTGTGTATAGTTGTACACAACAGATAAAATATACTGAAATTTCTTTCAAGAAAGACATTCTTATCCTTTTCTTGTGCCAAAAGATGTACATCTAGGAGACGGTCCTGGGGGCTAGGGAGACAGCATGTTAATAAAGTGCTTGGAGTGCAAGCACGAGGGCCTGAGCTCATACTTAGCACCCATGTAAAAAGTCAGGGGTGGTGGTGCGTAGTTGTAATCCCAGAGTTAAGAGGTGGAACTAGGAAGAGCCTTGGGGCTCCTTGGTCAGTCACCCTAACCTCCTTGGTGCGCCGCCAGCCAGTGAGAAAAAGCAGGGTGGATGGCACCTGAGGAGACACACCTGGAGGGTGACCTCTGGCATCCACACATAGGTGCACAGATATGCGTGCACACACATACACACACATGAACATGCACACAGACAGACACACACATGCAAATGCACATAAACACATGCACACACATACACACACCTGCAAATGTACATACACTCACATGAACGTGCACACAGACACACATGCCAATGCACATACACACATGCACACACACATGCAAATGCACATGCACACACACACACACACGCACACACACAAGAAAAGGTTCAGAGCACTTTCAGGCAAAGGTCAACAGTAGGACATACAACTTGTGAACATCATGGGAAAAAAAGGAGACCAGAACATTTTTTAGCCACATGAAGGGCTGACTCTTTAAGGCAGTGATTCTCAACCTGTGGGTCGCGACCCCTTTGCTGGTTGACTGCTTTCATAGGAGTCACCTAAAACCATACTGCATATCAGATATTTACATATTTTACATTTATATATTACACACATAAATAATATATATTATACACAACCTATATTACAGTGGCAAAATTACAGTTATGAAGTAGCAGCAAAAATAACTTTGTAGTTGGGGCTTACCACAACATGAGGAACTGTATTAAAGGGTCACAGCATCAAGAAGACAGAGAACTACTGTAAGGGACACCACACAGAAGCCCTCCAGGAAGCTTCCTCAGACAAATGAGACATGGCTTCTGTCCAGAGTGACCAGTGGGCTGGATAGTGTGTTACCACTATCCAGCGTTACCGACTGTGAGTGGAAGCCATGTCAACTGTATGAAATGAGCTGACACCCCTGGACCAAATTTTTAAGACATCGCTTAGCCTAGAAGTGAATTCCCAGGACTGCTGGGCTACGTACAGGAGAGAGAACAGTTCCCCTCCTTGAAGCCAGCTCAAGGGCAATCCAGCATCTGATGTAGGGCTCAGAATCACTGGGGACCCATGACCGCATGTCTCCTCCATCCTTGTTCCAAACAGGGATGCCTACAGCATCCTTCATGCCTGATACTTCTTGGCAGCTGGCGGCTTCAGGAGGGTCTCTGGTAGTGAGAAGCCACACCAGAGCCTAACCCATGCCTCGACCTAATTCAGTGATTCTCCAGTTCTCCATTATCATCACCCCTCAGCAGGTGAGACCTCAAGGGGTGCATGTGGGATCCATGGGAGAGGGATACATGTTTCTGGGGACCAGCTGAAAGGCTCCCAGGCAATCTTCACAGTGTAATCCACTCCCCTTGAAGCAGGCAGGCCTAGTAGTTTGTTCAAACCAGCAGATTATGGTGGGACTCAGGAATGCCACTTCTGTGTTGTAAAGAACACGCTCTGTTTTCATTCACATGCTCTCTCAGACTCTTTTAACCTCCCTGGCTCTGATGGAGGCCACAGAACAGCACCTTGCAGAGGTAGCCTCTGCCAACAGTCTATGAGGAGCTTGTTCTTCTATGTAAGAAGCCTTGGAAAGAATCCTTGAGATCAAAGTCCCAGCCCATACCATGAGACACTGAAACAGGACCCACCACAACTATGGCTATATTCCCAACCCACTGTGAGGCCATAAACAACAACATTTTATGCCGTTAAGTTCTGGGATGATTTGTTACATAGCAAGAGTTGATTGCTGCAACTCACATTAGCACTTGATTGGTGATAGTTGCAATAGGAATGGCCCCCATAGGCTCATATGTTTGAATTCTTGCTCATTAGGAAGTGGTGCTACTTGACAGGGATTAAGAGGTGTGGCCTTATTGGAGGAAATGTGTCGTGGAGGTGGGCTTTGTGTCTTCAGAAGCCCAAGACAGGTCCAATCTCTCTCTCTCTCTCTCCCTGCTGCCTGTAGATCCAAATGTAGAACTCTCAGCTACTCTCCAACACCATGTCTACCTGCATACCACCATGCTTTCTATCATGATGACAATGGACTAAACCTCTGAACTCTAAGCCAGACCCAATGAAATGTTTTCCTTTATAAGAGTTGCCTTGGTCATGGTGTCTCTTCACAGCAATAGACTCCGACACACTCCCTTAACCATTAGATTGGTGTGTCTTCAGAAGGACACACAGAGATGTTCAGGGTCTCTGTGAACTTCCCTTCTGTCATGATGGAGAAGAGGAGGGTCAGAGAAGTAGGATTAGTGGTGGAGCTAAATAGAAAGGTGAGTGTCTAGCATATGATAGCCCCTGTGATCCATTGTGAAGTTGAAATCAGTGCTTTCGAATTAGCTTTCTGACCCTAGCTGGTCCCCCACGCCCAGTCACAACCCACTAAGCCCCTATAGCTGCCCCTTTCCCCAGAGGTACAGCCAGTTAGAGCAGCCTTCACTGGCTCACACAGAAGATGGACTCACAGCCTGTCACTGACATGGAGAGAAAGTCCTGAGAGGTATAAGCCGAGGATGCGTGCAGCTGCTGCCTGGGCACCTGGTACTCACAAGCAGCTCTGAGTGGAAAGAAGGAAAGTGAACCCCCAGGTGATGATGGAGCCCCACCCACCTCACAGGTCTCTCCACCTCACCTCCCCAGGTGAACCACTCTGGAGGGTCAGACGTAGTAGCACTGGTACCCAAGAGGACCAGTGGGTTACTAGGGAGCAGCATTCCAAGCTGTTCATTGGAGTTGCCATGGTGACACTATGCATTGGCCTTTGTTACCTCAGAGGCTGATTGGTTCACCCTACCAGGGTGAGGGGCCAAGGTGGGAAAGACAGGAGAGATTCTCATGTGCCACTCTCTGATACACCCTCTCAGAAATATCCATTGAACAGCCACCGAGGTCAGGCTATACGTGTGCCAGGTTCACAGGGTTCAGATCAAGCATAAAGGACACTCTGAGAAGTGCGAGGAAATAGTAAACAGCATGACCAACTCTGTCTAAGGAAAGGGGGGCCGGGCTCCCAGATGGTCCATTTGACCTGGATCTTGGTGTATGCATGGGAGCTCACTGTTTTAGAAGGGACAGAAGAAAAGTATGAGGGTTGTTTAAGAGCAGCAGTAGTGTGGTAAGTAAGTGTAGTTCAGAATAGTACCTGAGCCGGATGTTAAAATCAGAGAATAGATTTAAAATATGGGTGGGTGTGACAATGAGGGTCCCCTCCACCTTAAACTACAAGACTGGCAGCAGGTGAGCTCAAAGTTGTGATTTCTACATGGTGATGTGGAGACAGAAACATGGGTGCCAGCACTACTAGCTCTGCTGCCCAGTGGGCACCTCGCAGCATCTCCCCAGAAGAGAGAGAGATGCTCAGCTGAATCTGGGATCCATGGGGCCTGATATTTGTTAGAAAAACATTTTCTTCTTTCAGTTATGAGGTTCAGGCTGGCCTTAGAGTCATGACAGTCTTGTCTCAGCCTCCAGTGTGCTGGGATGACCAGCGTGTGCCACCTCACAGGTGAGCAGCTTGTCCCACACTCTTCAGGGATCTTCCTATGGGACAGAGCTAGTAGCCCCACCCACAAACTTCTCAGTTTATTCTGTATTACTGCTAACCCACAGTTGTAGGAGCGGGCATCTGGGAATGGTTATCCAGCAGATCAGAAGGCTGCAATGGAGGTGCTGACTATGTCCATTGGGGCTCATCTTGAGACTCCCTTGGGGACAAATATGCCTGCAGGTACACATGGCTGTTGGTGGGATACTTCTTTGTGTTCTACTAGATATGAGTGTTTAGGGTCCAGCTAGCTTCTCAGCCCCTCACTGTGTGAATCCCCACACACTTCATCAAAGCCAGTGAAGAAAATAAATATGTCTTGTTATGTGCTGTCCTGGGAGTGGCTTCCTATCCACTTTGCCTTGTTTTGTGGGCTATAAACAAGTCACACATCCCATCTTCATTCTAAGGGAATGAGAAGGCACGTACCACAGAGGTCCCTGCCAAGCCTGTGCCAGATGATATCACCTCCCTGTTCAGAACCTTCCTTACCATCCTATCTTAGCCAGAGTAAAAGCCAAAAGTCATCCTTTTGACCTGCAAAACTCTACTTAACGCGCTCTCTTTCCTCTGTCATGGATCCTTGCATTCTGCTAATGTGCCCACAGCCCGGCTGTGGCCTCGGGGCCTTTGTACTGTCTTCCCTTCTGAGCTGCCTCCTTTCCCCAGACGCCTTCAGGGCCTGCTGCAGGACTTCTTTCTGTTCACCTCCCAGACTTAGGACATGTGCTTTGAGAATATGCTGAGGGAGGAGGAGC
Source organism: Rhynchomys soricoides (assembly GCA_019843965.1). Lineage (NCBI taxonomy): Eukaryota > Metazoa > Chordata > Mammalia > Rodentia > Muridae > Rhynchomys > Rhynchomys soricoides. Next base: position 94,176 of record JADRCH010000174.1, read on the forward strand.
AGGAGAGGGCTACCTTTTCTTCAGGCCCAAGGATGCTTGGGTCCTTCCAGGTTCCAAGAGGAGTTAAGCTGGAGTGGGGAGGGGAAAGACAACAGAGAGGAGGCCTGGCCTGCAGCCTCAGAGCCCCTCCCAACAGCACATGAGTCCCTTTTGCCCCAGCACTGGGTTAGGCTTCCTCCCTAAGATGATCTTAGCCCTCCAGATCCCTCTTTTACTCTGGAAGGCTGGACAGGAGAAACCCAGAATCTCTAGAAGACAGTACTGGATTTCACTCGGCAACCTCAAAGCTTGATTTTGGAAAACTCAAAACACATCAGCAATGACCCGTCTGCCTCTTCATGGACTCTTCACCTTTGATGACTTCCTGCTTCTGCTGCCAGGCTTGCAGACCACCTCATTGAGCTGTCACACCCTCCACCAACCCCAGAGGGTCTATTCAGAGCCAGCAAGAGATTGCTGGCTATTCACCTCCTTTTCCCCATTTTTTGAGCAGGTGTGTGGGCATATGATGCTTCTTTGTGTGACCTTTGGAAGGCTACTTTCTCTCTCCCTCAAGACTCACTGGGCATGGGGCAGATAGCCAGCTAAAGCCTCAGGACTGGATTAGCCTCCACTTCACCTCTCTCTGCCTTCCTCATTCTTCTTCCTATGTCCTCTCAGGTATGTCCCAGCATCTTCTATGACAGAGCATCCCTGACTAGTGTCACATGACAGAATTGAAACTATGTTTCAGAACCGAAACATTTCCTCTAGGAGCATTTTGGGGGCCGGGGGTGTTTCAAGAGTTAAGTAGAGGTCACAAGTCTGGAAGAACAAAAATGTGAAAGATTCCTGAGCCCCCTCCACAGCAGTATAACGAGTCAAAAGTGCTGGGGAAGGCTGGGACCAGCAGAGCTGCGGACTGTCTTACCCTGTGGAGTTGTCTGGAAGCTCCTGTGAATTGTCACCCATGTTGGGGTGGGCTGTGGTGATGCACCTGAGTGACCCCTCACCCATGATCTCCCCTACCCCCCATCACCACCCCACTCGTGAGTAACTCCAATAAAAACTCTGTTCAACAAGTTGGAAGATGGCTTGAGACACTCTACCCCCTCAAAAAAAAAAATTGCCTTGGAGGAAATGTTTCAATTCTGAAACATAGTTTCAATTCTGTCTCCTAGCCATTCTTGCTTCCGTCTGATTCCCTTTCCGGGGTGAGTAGACGTCTGTGAGTTTTCTTAGGAAAAGTCTGCCACACAACACAGGAGAGGACAGCCAGGTGCCTTGGCTAGGACCAATTATGGCAATGATGTCCTTTGTGTGGCCTTCATGGCTGAAGGCTGACAAAGGTAGGAGGGCAGTATGGAACCCAGGCAAGGGGACAGACACACGACTACTGAGAAAAGGCACTTTATTCCGGTGTAGAGGGAGGGAGGGAGGCACCAAGAGCAATTCTAAAATCCTGTCAATCTCCGTAGCCTAAGAGGTGAACCCACAGCAGGTCACACCAGCCTCACTTAAGAGAACTGGCTAGATTGGGTGGGCAGAGGAGGAGGCTGCACACACTCAGGCCTTCCCACTCTTCCCCTGGGACACACGGGTCTCCGGGGGTGCTCTGCGGAACCACTCTGACCAGGAGCCGTCGTAAACAGCCACATCCGGTTTGCCACAAAGGTAGGCAGCCAGGGCAACGTGGCAGGCAGTGACCCCCTTTCGGCATGTGGCGAAGAGGGGCTGCGAGAGGTCCACCTTCTTGTCCTGGAATATGGCACGCAGTTCCTCTGGGCTCTTCTCAAAGCCATCTCCAGTCAGGAAGTCCATGAACGGCATGTTAATTGAGCCACGGATATGGCCCGAGTCCAGTCCTGGGAAGTAATAGAAAACTTAGATTAAGGGAGGCATGGGAGTGAGAACTAGAGGACCTTGGGGCCACCACCAATAAAAGTAATGTCCTTGCTTTCTTGGCAACTCAATTTCTTGCCTGCATTGCTTATTGTCAACACTCAAACTGTAAGACCTAAGCCTACAGGCCCTGTCCCAAGATCTGTCTTGATGGAAAGATGTTCCAAGTCACTTCTACACATCTGCATGTACTGCAGACCCTCCTAGTTTGTCCCTTAACTTCTGAGAATTAACTCTGCGCTCTCTACCTCAGGTTCTCATCTGTGAAGTGGGCTCAGGAATACACACCGGTGTCCCAGGATTACTGGGTCACATAGCAGCAGTCAATTTGCTGCTGCCGAGGACATGGCAGAGAGAAACTCTGTGGGTCCCCCTGGCCAGCTGTTTGCAAGAGAACCGAAGCAGTCTAGCTTTGTGAGTCGTTAAATAAATTCTCCTGTGAATTTATTTTACAAGTGAAAATGCTGAAGTGTGCTGACATGAAATGGCTCAGCTAATGAAACAAAAGGACAGGCCGACCAAGGGCCACACCCACTCTTGATGTTTCTGTGAGGCACATAGTTGTGGAAACAGAAGGGGATCTCATATCAGACATGTGTTCAAATCCCATCTTGGCCACTTAGTACACTGATTTTTCAGCCACCTCTGCACCTCAGTTTCCCCATGGAGAATGAATGCCCCTAGGCGAGGGCAAATGACATAGACAACATTGGATCTAAATGATGCCTGCCCCCATGCTGTGGACCCTGTAGTGACAGGGAGTGTGTATCTCCCTACACACACCTCTGAAGCTTAAGTGTAAACATGGCAGAAGTGAGACAGGCCAAGGTCCTTTCTAGAACACACCCAGTGAGGCTTTGGAAAAGTCAACATGGGTGGTAACTCACAGCCGTAGTCCCTGTATGCTGGAAGCTGAGGCAGGAGGATCTGTAGTTTGAGGCCAGCCTGGTATATATAGTGAGTTACAGGTCAGCCTGGGTTATTGAGTGAGACCTCATTTGAAAAATATCAAACCAATAAAAAGGGAAACAGCAAAATTAGGCCATGGCTGCCTGGGGTCACCCAAAGGACCCACGCTCTATCAGTCGCTGCATGTTCAACTGCTTCTCTCTACCTTGGGCACGTGCACCCCTCCACAGACAGCACTGAGAGTGAGGCCCATGACAGAACTGCCTCCATCTTTTCAGGTTCCCTAAATCCCCACCAACCCATTAAAGTTGGACCATGGGACAAGACAGAAACCGCACGGTGGGTGTGGTGGGAAGGGAAGGAACAGACTTACAGTGGATACTTGGGTCAATGCAGCAACGTGCAAACCCTGTCATTCCAAAGAAGATTCTAGAATCACGATCACAAGCAGTCCTCTGACTGAACACATGTCCCTGCTTGCAAAACACAGTGACCTCTAGGCACATCTTCCTGCTGTGACCTGAAACCAGCTCTGTGTAATCCTGCCAGTGAGGAGTAGCTGGCCTGTACATATTAACTGTCAGGATACAGCAGTTTCCTGCAGGCACTCGGGGGAGAGATCATTTGCACTGAGCCTCTGACTGCTGTTTTCTTGTTGGTGACATACCAACTTTATTGTCTTAAGTCTATAAAGGGGGGCCTTGTCTGAGTAAGGATTCATGAAGCTAGAGATGCCAGGAAGCCTTGGCCCCAGTCTGAGGAGGTAACAATGGCAGCTCTGCTAGGAAAGCTCAGGGCCTGTCTGTCTGTCTGTACGTCCGTCAGTCTGTCTGTTTGTGTTTGTGGGTGGGAGGGAGGGTTGAGCACACCCATGTAGATGTGCACATGGAGGTCAGAGGACCACTGACTGGTGTTCCTTACTGGCCCTAGAAACTTGCTGTTTTAGTAAGGCTTGCTGCAGTGAGTCCAGAGAGCTGCCCGTCTCTGCCTCCCCAGTGCTGGGGTCCTGAGCATCAGTCACTAAGTTGGTTCGGAGGATCTAACTCAGGTCCTCATGGTCATAAGGCAAGCAGTTTCCTCACTGAGCCACCCACCCCTACCCACCCTTCAGCCTCTGCCTGGGGACTTTACAGGAACAGAAGCCACAGCCTTTGTGCAGAGGGAGAGCCAGGGGACCCATGGGCCCAGGCCAGAGAACTGTGGGACACTGCCAACCAGAGGAAGGGCTTGCAGATAGAAGCAGGCTTCCTACCACCCTCTTCCCCTCTTCAGCCAGCACCCCCCAAAAAAGTGGGTTCTAGAGAATTCTATTTCCCTCGTTCCTCACAAAACTGAAGAGACTTCCCTCCCAGCTCTAAGGGGGTTGGGGGGGGAGGTTCCAGGCTCAGAGAGATTCAAATAACTTCCCCAGGGACATAAAGCAGAGGCATGGGTTCTCAAGTCAGACTCCAAAGCCTATGGTTTTTTAGTCACTCCAGGCTCCCCTGGAAAAAGACGGCTGAAACGAGGTATTACTGAGATGACTTCTCATGTTCCTCAATGGCCTAGAAGTCTAGGAATTTGTGTTCCAGGTCTGGCTGAGGAGGTCCATTCAAGTCAGTAGGCATGTGAAGATCCCTTAGGCCATGAATGGGCATGGTTGTTGGAGGTCAGGAAAACCTGCTTGGACTGCTTTGGCTTTGTTCCTAAAGATAGGGAATCCAATCCAGAAGGCACCTTGGCTGTGGCCCAAGAGGCAGGGCCATAGGCAGAGGAGTTCCTCACTTCCACATAGCAACAGCATGGAGTGGTGACCTCTCCTGCCTCAGTCCTCATGTTTGCTCTGACTCACTCTACCCTCCACGGCAGCCCTAGGCAAGCCTCACTTTGGGGCCTGCAGACCTCAGGAGAGTGGGGCTAGACCCTCCACAAGACCACTGAAGATTTCAGAAGTGACTGCATCAGGGGTCTACAAATCAAAGTGCTCAGCATGAACCAGCACCCTCTCCCTTCCTCATCCGCATCCACCCCTGGGTGAAAAAACAGGGTCACAGGTACCCAGGTTCAACAACTGAGAAATGAGTGCCACCAGGTCCAAATATAGAATTCCCATTTTATAGATGAAAAAAAAACTGAGGTTGGAGAAGAGAGACAGCCTACTACTGGCAAAGCCCCCAGAGACCCCTGAATTCTAGGGTTCCTCTTTTCTCTACGATTCTTCCTCCTTACTCTGGGTGCCCAGACTCTGGGGTCTGACTTATGTCTGTCATTGTTGGCTAGTGTTCCTTCCTGTGTTTATGCATAGCTGCACCTGAATATTCTTTTTTATTCTGCATGCTTACTCAGGACTCTGGAAAGCACATGAAGGCCTGAAGGGCAGGCAATTGCCCCCAGAGGGCAGGAAGTAACCATGGGGTCTCTAAAGACCTGTTTTTCATTTCTGCCACACTCAGGACCTTCAGGAATACTCAGTCAAGGTCTCCCCATCCCCCATGTTTTATATCTGGACTGCTGAACCCACGGGACCTCCCTGAACCCATCCCACAGGGCAGACCATGTCCTTGGTGGTGTACATTAGTGTCCAGCAAATCCTTTTACAGAATGGAGCAAGTAGCCCATCCTCTGCCTGTCTAGATGGCCCTGGACTTTGCTCAGTACCTTCCCCTCCAAAGAGCCCCTGGAACAAAAGCCATGTGCTGTGACAGGGCTGGGTGCCTCTGCTTGCTTATGAACAACCAGAAAACGCAAGGTCAAGCGGTTGGGCTGAACCCTCCACAAAGAAGGGCAGAGCTGGAATGAAAAGCCAGGCTCCCTGGCACTCCAGGGAAATCAGAAAAGGAAAAGTCATAGAGAAGAGAGGGACTTTAGAACTCAGTCAGCCTCACTCCAAGCCTCAGTTTTCCTCATCTGTAATGATGGGACACTATGTCTGGGCACCATCAGCATTCATTTCTCAGTTTGCTTTCCAGCCTGCTGAGAAGGCTCAATGGCCAGCTTCACTCTCCCTTCCCCCTAGTTTAAGAAAACAGGCTTTGAGCCAAGACCAGGAGTGGCTTCGAGCATTCCATGTCCAGAGTCTCTGGAAAGTGCCTAATGAGAGTGCATCTTTCTCTCCTGACCTTCCCGGAGCCAAGCAGGTGGGGAAAAATCAAAGGCCTGGATAGAGAGAATGAGACCAGAGCAATGCCAGGCTCTGCCAACTCCATGTGTGGCCTTGACCTGCTCCTGCCTGTGTGCCTAGACCCCCCTCTGTCTGGTGGGATGACAATTTAGTATTAAGACTGTAAAAAACAGTGTTGCAGACATCAGATGGCAGAAAGGAAGAGACAGATTGCAACAAAGTAAGCAAAATGTTATCCTGGAGTTAAGTCTTGCAGAGCAGGGGCACTTACTGATTTAAACAAACAAACAAAAAAAAGGCAGTGTGAGGTGGACCACCAGTCCTGTGCTCAGGAAAAGCAAGACTTGGTGTTGCCTCTGGTCAGGTGCCTCTAGAAGGCAATATTTCATCTCCTGAGATTTTTCCTCACTCCTAAGCTGTACAGACCCCTTCAGGCTTTCCCACACATACAAAAGGGGACCCAAGGGCCATCTTTCCGGGAATGCCTGGCACAGGAGGTTCCCCTGAACCCTAGGAAGTGGTGGTGGGACTGAATTGGTTTATATCTGGATTTAGAACCCTGGTTTAAAACAAAATGGTACCGGGTTCGAACCTAGATTCTGCCACTTAACTGACTAAGTAACAACATCCTAGTGTTTCATCTAAGTTAGGTATTTCGTCTCATCAACATCCCTGGCATAAGCTGACAACTGCTGTAACAGCTAGGCTGCAGCTGCTTGCTGAGGTTATAAACTGAGGTGTCTTTCACAGACACTAGTCAGGGTCCCAGAAGAGCTTGGGAAGGGTCTTGTTGGTGTTTGAAAGGGTTTCTGGGCTCTGGAGGGTGTGAAGATATTTGTAGACCTCTGTGCGGCCATGCAAATGACTGCTTGTGGGTAGAACATCCTTTGGTACATCTACTGCATGTGAGCAGCTTCTTAGCACCCGCCTATGGCACACAGGGCCCTCACGTGTGTTGCAAAAGCCTTCAAGTTTGGCCGTCCCCTCCCATTTTACAGATGGAAAGACAAATCTACTTGGAGGGACTGAGGGTCCCAGCTGTTTTGATTCCCCATCCTTTTGTTGGACAATCCTCCCCAGGGGTCTCCGGAACACCTACCTACTGCATCGGGCTCCGGTTGTGTGCCCAGGTACCGTCCTTGGGCCCGAGAATCCACCATCTGGAACCTTTTAGTCTGGAGGTTCTCCAGAACCTGCTCATAGGTCTTGAGCAGGGAGCGATTCAGTGTGGCTTTGAAAACGGCTGGCTCTGGCCGCGAGGGTTCAGATGTCACTGGGTGGCCCTCCTTCAGCCAGTTCCGGAAGCCCCCATTGAGCACTGATACTGTGCGGTGGCCAAACACACGAAACATCCACCATACTCTGGGTGCATAGAAGCTGCCCAGCTCGTCTCCATCGTAAACCACCACGTGTGTGTCATTGCTTATGCCCAGGTTGCCCACGTAGTCCCCAAAGTGGGCCTCACTGGGCAGCATCATCTCATAAGGCGAAGTCGTGTCCCGGCATTCCTCTATATCAAAGAAGGACGCGCCAGGCACGTGTCGCTCCTGGTACTCTTTGCGTGCCTGGCGGGTCCCGGGTGAGTACCAGGACGCGTCCAGCACCCGAAGGCTGGGCCCCAGGCTGCCGGACCGAATGGATTCCGCCAGCCACTTGGTGGAGACCAGCGCCCGGTAGAGCACCTGATGAACCATAGTGTCAGCTCTGTGTGTCACCTGGCGCGGGTGGGAACCAGGAAAGAGACAGGCCTGTGAGGATTGAGTGCGGTGGGCGGAGCCCAGGAGGCGGGGCTGTTGTCCCCACTACATTTTCCCAGCGTGCAATGGTAACTACACTCAGAGCCAGATTCACAGTGGGAGAGGTTGGCACATTCCCTAGGGAAAGCCTGCTCCACCCCTCCCACTGCCCCGGCGCCCTCCCTTTCTGGTGCCTAGGAGGGCAGGTGGGCGTGGCCAAGAGCTTAGGAGCATTCTTATAGCAGCAGCTGGTGGGAGGGGCTGGCTCAGGACACTGCAAGAATGAGAAAAACAAACACAAGTCCTAGATGGAGAAGATAGCCCTTGGGCTTCGAGTCGCCACTCTGGGGCGCACTGACCACTCGCCTGCCCTTCTGCTTTCGTTTCCTGCAGCCTGAGTTCTCCGGCTTCTAGAATGCCCAATTCCGATGAAAGGGCTCCAGGCACCCTGCCCTGCTTTTGCCACCAGGACCCAGCTAGAGGCCCCATCCTGGGCAGCTCGTTGCACTCAATCGCCCCAGTAGCTCCGCTGGCACTCGCCCTTGCTCTCCGGAGAAGCTGGCGGGTTCAAACAAGGAGCCGGGAGGGTTCCCAAGTGGCCCGCACCATTGTACCGCCGCCCGTGGGGGTGAGGAGAGACACCTCTCTCGTAGTCAGTCGGGACTCCGAACAGCTTCTGCTGCTTCGCATGGGAATTCTGTTTGCCCTTCCTCGTATAATACTTCTCACACCCAAAAGGGGCTATTGGAGGTTCGAGGTGACACTGGGGCAGCGCGCAACACGGCTTCATGGCGCGTGCGTCCCCCCCAGTCCGGGGAATGGAAGTTGCAACGGCTCAGAGTGGCCCAAGCAGTGGGCTGTGCCCAAGTCTCCTCCCTTAGGCTGGCCGCAGGTTGGTGGCGGAAGGAGGGGACCTCCGAGGGCGCGGGGAGGGGGTGAGATGGCGGAGTTGGGAAGCGGGGAGCGCGAACCCCTGGTATCTGCTGCCCAACGCGTCCTATTTGCTTTTCTGTGAGAGAGGATGCTTCTCAGGAGTGCATAGCGTGGTACCACGTGGGAGTGGAGGAGGGGATGCAGTCTATGAGAGAAGAGTTTCCAGGTCGCCCCTAATTTGCCTTACGGAGGACTGTCCATGGCTGCTTGTGACCGCCTGTGGGTTGGGGTGGGATAAGAGACAGGTGGGTAGCAGTGGCAGGATGAGATTTGGAATGACCTGATGCCTCCCGAGAAAATAGGAGGGCCGGAGAGAATAAACAAAGCAATTCAGAGGAGCTGTAATGAGGAGACCCAGCGTGCCCTGAGAGGAGAAGGTAGCAGAACGCACTGGAATAAAATGAAACTAACATTTATCAGGCCCTCCTTGCCGAGTGCCTTGACGACCCTGCGGGATTGAGCTGAAACTTCTCCCAACAGGAGAAACAGGTAGAGCCAGGAGGTGCTGGGGCACGAAGTGGAAAAGGGACTCATTTCTCACCTGAAGTCCAAAGTGGTGGGAGCTGCTTCGGTTTACCTGTCCATCCGTGAAGCCTTATGCTTATTATTATTATTATTATTATTATTAGTATTAGTATTAGTATTATTTGTCTTGGGCTTCAATTTTTACTACTACTTCACTGTAAATTTATAGAAATGCCAATAAGCAAAATATCTGGGAATAGAGCATGGCTCTTGCAAACCGGCTGTATACCACCTCTCTAGTCTATTCTGTTCCCCTGGAATGCTTTTCTCTTGGACTTCCCTCCCTGGTTTTTGAACATCGATCCTGCCCTGAAATACTGTCACGGTTGTCACTGCTTGGCATTTTCCCAGCATGCTCTGAGCCTTGAGCTTGACAGTAGGGAAGAGAAGGTACCAGGCAGGTCTAGGTGGGGAGAAGCTCTTCAGTGCCTCCCTCGACCTCCTGCATGGGTGGGGTATATAGGCCCACACTAGTTTAGGATGGCCTAGGCCCATCATCCTGTGTGTCCTGATGGATCTCTAGAGAGCCACTCTTGCCTGGCCCTCCAAGCACAAAGAAACCTAGTCTCTTTCTGGTTTCTGCCCCTTGTAGGCACCCATAGCCCATAGCCTTAGTCTCTCTGACTCTTTTTCTGCTACCCAGGATGTCTCGTGATAACTGTCAATCAAGCAGGGAGGGTAGTGACCTCAGACCTCTGAATCCCACCCCCTGGACGTCTAAGATGGGCCAGTTGTAGATTCGAGAGCCATTAGAAGAGAAAAGGTCAAAATAACGGCTTGCATTTAACTTCCCTAAATGATCATTCAAAGAAGCTGTTTAGGACCCTTCTGTAGTCGTGTTTTTAATCTCATTAAGAGGTGGGTTTTGGAGTCAGACATGGCGGTATATGCTTGTGACACCCCCCACCCCCACCCCCGGAAGCTGAGCAGGAACAGGATGATTTCAAGTTCCGGAGTGCAGAGTGGGGCCCTGGAGGAGGGAAGCACGGTGCTAGGAAGAGAGCTCTGTTGATTAAGTGCTTGCTTTGACAGCACAAGGCCCTGAGCTGGATCCCTAGAGTCTTCATAAACAACACAAGGCATGCTGCATGCCTGTTATCCCAGCACTGGGGAAGGAGAGACAGACAGGTAGATCCCTGGGCTCAGTGACCAGCCAGCCAAGGTGAGTCCCAGGCCATGGAAAGGCCCCCATCTCAAAAATGATACAAAGTTAATAAAATGGCTGTTGTTCTCTGCCCCACTTCAGCCCCTGCGAGGCGCGCGCATGCGCGCGCACGCACACACACACACACACACACACACACACACACACACAGAGAGATTGAGATTGGAAGTCCCAGTATACAACACATGACCCAGGAACCCGCACATACCCACATGAAAGGCCTATCCCATGTCATCTCTACTCTCTGACTCCTAAACTAGAGCTAGGGAAGCAAACTTCCCAAGGATGATGTCGGTGACAGGGCTGCTGTGTCCTGAACCGTGTGTGTGCACACACCCTCCTGTGCCCCAACTCTCCAATCCAGCTGTATCACAAACACTAGTATCAGGCCTTAGCAAGAGTCCACATCTAATCAACTGGTTTTTGTTTTGTTTTTGAGGCAGCATTTCTCTGTGTAGCCCTGGCTGTTCTGGAACTCTCTCTGTAGACCAGGCTGGCCTAAGGTAGACCAGGCTAACCTAAGGTGTGTCCTACAGTGCCTGGCTTACGCCTTATTCTTATCTCCAGGTCAAAGTGTGTTCCTGCTTCCCTCACAAAGTCCTCCTGCCTTCTCTCTCCTATCCAGGCTGAGGTAGAGGCCTTGGCACTCACACCAAACTCCCAGAATTCCTCACTTGCACTGTTTCTTGAGCTGCTCTGGGGCCTACCAAAGTCAAGGGTTCTCAATGTGTGTTCCCCCACCCCCACCCCACACAGGGCCGAGGCTACCCCCACTTAGTACCCTGGTTTCTGTTGTTTGTTTGGGTTTTTGGTTGTCATTGTGCTGTTTTTTGTTTGATTGGTTTTGCTTATTTTGTTTTGAGACGGTCTTGCTGAGTAGCCCAGGCTGGTCTGGAACTTCCAATGTAGCCTAGGCTGGCCACAACCTCTGGTCCTCCTCCCTCAGTCTCTTGAGAACTGGTATTGTAGGAGGTACAGCTTCCAACTCAGGTAATTCAAAGCTTATCAAGGAGCCTCAGTGGCTTTGAGGAAAAGGTGACAGCATCAAACCTCTTAAGGGTGTTCCTTCAGCAGTCTGGGGAGAGGCTGTTCCGTCAAGTGTTGTAATAAGTGAGGATTAAACGGCACTGAGCGAAGGGTGAATTCTGGTTATGTTCCCATTGGACTCCTCGACCGGCTCAATGAATGAGTGGATCTGATTGGCTCTGAAGCTGGGCTTCCTCTTAGAGAAGGACTGAAACTTTGGTCTTATTTGCTTTACCTAAGGGCTAATTGAGCCTGGCCCTGGCCCTACCCTACTTTGCTGGGCAAGGAATAGAGTGAGGGACGCGCACCACCCTCTCCTGACACCCACAGTGCATTATTCAGAGCCAGACAGGGGGCTCCCTGGGTGATAAAGGCAAAGCCTGGCTTCGCCCCAGGCCCTGACTGCATTCCTGGACTCTGCACTGCCGGTGCGCAGGCTCCACCTACGCTGATTAGCACATTTGCCCTAGCCGCAATCCCTGACGATTTGCTAGTCTCTCCATTCTGGTATTTTCCCTGTCTTGCAGCCTTGCAGTTCGAGCATCCCCCTAGGCCATGGCCGTCCCTCAGCTTTTCCGAGCTCTCGTGTCTGCGCAGTGGGTGGCGGAGGCTCTGAAGTCCCCGCGCGCCTCACAGCCACTGAAGTTACTGGACGCGTCCTGGTACCTACCCAAACTGGGCCGCGATGCGCGACGCGAGTTTGAGGAGCGCCACATCCCGGGCGCCGCCTTCTTTGACATCGATCATTGCAGCGACCACACGTCCCCCTACGACCACATGCTGCCTAGCGCCGAGCACTTCGCCGACTACGCGGGCAGCTTGGGCGTGAGCGCCGCCACGCACGTCGTGATCTACGACGGCAGCGACCAGGGTCTCTATTCCGCTCCGCGGGTCTGGTGGATGTTCCGCGCCTTCGGCCACCATTCTGTATCGTTGCTAGACGGCGGCTTCCGCCACTGGCTGAGCCAGAACCTGCCTATCAGCTCCGGCAAAAGCCACTCGGAGCCCGCAGAGTTCTGCGCACAGCTCGATCCCTCCTTCATCAAGACCCACGAGGACATCCTGGAGAACTTGGATGCCCGGCGATTCCAGGTGGTGGACGCTCGCGCTGCTGGCCGTTTCCAAGGCACCCAGCCGGAACCCCGAGATGGTAACTCGCTGGGGAAACAGGCAGACTGGGGATGTGGGACAGGCTGGTGTGTGCTGCGGACACTGCCTAGCCTTGTGCTGGCATTTCGTGCATACAAAGCAAAGCGAGAAGCGTCAGTTGCTGAGTGCCTCGCTCTTAAGCTCTCGCTTCCTTCTTGTAGTGGAGGCCTCAACACTACCTCGCCCTTTTGGAATTCTGATCTGAGGTTGCCTAAGTACCTTGAGAATCCAGGACACCCAGAGCTTAATAGACCACTAAGCTTGTGTATGGCCACCACAAAATAGCAGAAGGCAGCCTCCACCAAGGTTAGGAAGGACCCAAGCTTGGTCCTGATGAGGTCTAGCCTGCAGCTCCTGAGCTGATGAGATGCTGAACGCCTGCAACTGCCGCCTGAGTAATACTAAGAGATTCTGAGAGGGTATTAGATTGGGTTATTCAAAGTGGTTGATGCCCCAGGTGAGGGCCAAGCCGGCTGCCTGTGGCCTGGGTTTCTCCAGGCAAAGTCCTGTGTAATATGGGAAGGGATCTCACAAAGCAGGCAGGGGTATAGTCATGCTAGCGTGAGCCAAACCTCTCAGGAGCTAGATGGAGCCAGCCTTCAGTACCTGCAGATACCACATTCCAGTGTTTAAACAACCTCCGAAAATATTCTTTTTCCCTGTACAGAGGGTATGCTCTTTCTTTCCCTGCCGTTTTTTCCTGAATGACACAGTGTAACTGCATAGCATTTACAACTCTAATGGGTACTGAAAGAGATCTAGAGATGGGTGCGGCACCACATGGCTGTAATCCCAGCATTTGGAGGCTGAGATAGGTGGATTGCCAGTTTGAGGCCAGCCTGGGCTACATAGTGATTTCCAGATCAACCTGAACTAGAGAATGAGATCCTGTCTCAAAACTCAAAAGGGAGAGAAAGGAGTTGGGGAGGATCTAGAGATGTGTTCGATGTTAGGAGGGTGCGTGTAGATTACATGACAGGACACCATTTCGTGTGATTTGGTATTGTGGGGGTCCAGGCACCAATTCTCCTGAAAATATGGAGCAATGCCCACATTGCCGTTGTGCGGGTGAGGAGAATAGCCCTGGAGTGGCCGATTTGCCTGAGCTCTCAAGTAGGAGCCTCTCTGGATTCAGACTCCCTGCATACTTAACCACAGTGAGCAACCAGTAATTCCCCCCACCATTTCTCTCCAGCATGCCAGGGTGCAGGAGCCAGCCATGGTCCCGGAAACTTTCCCATGGCCTCTCTGCTGGTACAGGCTTCTGTTCAGAGCCCTGCCTCTGCTATACCTTATGTAGCACCTGGCAGGTCAGCTAGCTCCTCTGGATGGTGGCCCTTGCATGTGTAGAATGAAGGCAGGTCAGCTAGCTCCTCCGGATGGTGACCCTTGCATGTGTAGAATGAAAGCAGTAGATGAGAGTTGACATGCTCCAGGATGCCAGGATGCTTGCTAGTTTTTACCTAAAGCATCACCAGTTCTCCTCCACAGTCCTTGACTTGGCCAAGTACACCTGTAATTTGCTCCTTCAGTCCAGCAGATCAGGGTGTGTGTTTTGCTTGGTAAAACTGGAGATATGAGGAAGCCCTGACTTTACTTACCCATAGGACCCTGGCTCGATAGCTTGCTCTTCTCTGGACTTTGGAAGAGCTGCATGAGGTGACTTTTAGGAGACCCACTTCATTGAGGATGGCCAACACACTGAATCCTCTGGAAGCTCAGGAGTGCTGCCTTCTGCCACCCTCTGAGGATAGAGACCAGCTTGGACCAGCAGCTCCCACAAAGACAGGGAAACCCAGGCAGAGGGTTCACGCACACTCATTTCGGGATCTAGACAGCCCAGGTTTGACTGACAGCTGTGAGGTTTCATTCTGATGTGAGTCTCAGCCCTCCTGTAAAAACTGGGGCTTTAATAACCTCTGGCTGAAGGAAGGTGGAGGAAAAATGCACACTGGAGCCCTGGGTAAAGTGACAGTCTCCTTAATCCACATTTCTCTGGCTTGCTAGGTCTTCATCCTGCTAATCAGATTGCTTTTTGTTTTTTTTGGACAGTCTTGTGTAGCTACAGTTAGCTTCAAACACACTATGTCACTACGTCACTTAGGATGACTTTAAACTCCTGATCCTCCTGCCTTCACTTACCGAGTGCTTGGCTTACAGGCAGACATCACTAGAAAAAAAACAAAAAAATTTTTTTTCTTGAGGCACTGAAGGTGAAACCCAAGGCTTCAGCATATTAAGCAAGCACTATGCTAGCTGAGTCACATTCTCAGCATCAAGACCAAATTCTTTTAATGACAAAGTTTAATTTCCCCTATGACCAGAAGCCCAAAGCCTTCTTCCAGGTAGACTGAGGCTTTCCTGCTTCTCTACCTGCCTATTGTCTGAGCCTTGGTGGCCATGATGCTTTGTACATCATCATTCCAGGGTCCCTGGGGTCTTTCTGTCTGCCATGCTCTCGGTCCCACTGTCAGGACCCCTGACTGGCTAGCTTTATCCTGGGAGAAGACCCCACCCTCCCTAAGCACTGAGGTCTGCTCCATGGCGTACAGGCTCTGGGGTGGTTACAGCTCCCCCACCCACTGCTAGCTAGAGCATGCTACTCTTTGTGCCTTATTCTCCTGGGGGTGACGGATGTTTTCTTCCCATAGAATTTGGGTGCTATTAAAGAAGAAATCGCTGCTGAGGAGGTCTAGGCACTGTCCTGCACAAAGCAAGCATTCAGTCATGTCAGCCATTTTGATTACTATTTTCTCGCTATAGCCCTAGGGTATTTTTGTCACACTGGCAATTATCTGGTTAGTTCCTGTCTACCCTCTACACCATCTCTAGGTCTCCCAAGTGTCCTAAGTCCTAATTGGACAGAGGTCATGTGTATTACTCTGCTGCCCCTCAAGGTTCATGGTCAGGAAGCCCAGGGTATTAGATAGCTCTGGTAGAGTCTAGTTCTTGGTTCAAACTCTAGTCAGCAATTGGCGGGATGCAGTGACTTTGGGTGTTACTTAGCCTTAGGCTGGCCATCTGTGTGGGGGCAGTGCCTAGCTCTGGTGGCTGGAAGATAAGACATTGGACACATATTTGGCATTTTGCTGTGGTGGGAGACTTGGTACCACAAATACCAACAACACTAGACATCACTCGTACTGTCTTTCATGTGTTCCCCCTGTGCAGGCATCGAACCTGGCCACATCCCTGGCTCCATAAACATCCCGTTCACTGAATTCCTGACCAAGGAAGGTCTGGAGAAGAGCCCAGAGGAGATCCAACGCCTATTTCAGGAGAAGAAGGTGGACCTGTCCAAGCCCTTGGTAGCCACATGTGGCTCTGGTGTCACAGCCTGTCATGTGGTCCTGGGGGCCTTCCTCTGTGGCAAACCCAACGTGCCTGTCTATGATGGCTCCTGGGTAGAGTGGTACATGCGTGCCCAGCCAGAGCATATCATTTCTGAAGGCCGAGGGAAGACCCAGTGAAGCCAGGCAGGACACAGTGCAGCTTGGGTGACACCTGAACATCAGAGTGCCAGCCTGGTCATTCTGACCCTGCTTTGCCAAGAGTCCTTCCTCAGACAACTCAGGTGGTGTTTAAGGTGACATCCCAGAGACTGGGAGTTCCAGTGACTCATGGGCACTCAGCAGAGGTAGCCAAGAAGATGGCAGACAGTAAGAGGGTACCCAGGGGAGGGAGGGAGGCCAGACAACAGAACAGCCTGCACAGTGCTAAGCTGGGGCCCACCTAGCTTGTTTCATTGTTGGGAAATAAAACATCAAGCACAAAACCTCTGTGGTTGTGAGAATGTCTCAGTGTAATGAGGAGCCAGGGATTCCTGCACAACCAACGGGGAGGGGTTGCTTTGGGTGGGTGGGGAAGCATGGGGAAAACATTATTGCCTTCAAGTGATGCTGGGGCCTCAGAGACCCTATCCCCAGATACCATGGCAAACTGTCACCTGCCTATAATCCTGGAGTTTCTAACTGGTTTCTCCACTCTTTGTTTATTTGCGCATATGTGCACACATGAGATTTATATGTGTGGATTGGCATGCGTGTTGAGATCAGAGGACAACCTCTGCTCATGTTTCTCAAACACAATCTACCTTGTTTTTTTGAGACAGGGCCTCTCATTGTTCAAGAACTCATCAAGTAAGCTAGACTGGTTTTTTGAGACAGGGCCTCTCATTGGTCGAGAATTCACCGATTAGGCTAGACTGGTTTGGCCAGGGATCCCCTTCGCATCCATCTCCACAGTACTGGCATGGCGTAGCATGCAGCACGTCACCCGGCATGTTTGCATTGGTTTACATGGGTTCTAAGAACTGAACACACTTCCTGCAAACCCTGTACCAATTGGACTGTCTCCAAAACCCTGCCTCTGGATGATATCAGAAGTTAGCTGTGACTTGTCTGGGCCCCACGAGCCTTCTATATGTAGATCCTTTCCTGAGAAAGATGGGTCCACAGCTTAAGAGGCTGTTCCTACCTTGCCAGAGACTTCTGAGGAAGGGCCCAATCTAGGGGCCTGGAAGGAGAATCTGCCCTCCAACTCTGAGAGCTTCCACTCAACGCTGTTCTCTGAGCTCATGCTAGGAAATAAAAAAAATAAAATAAAATAAAATCTAATAGAGCCAGTGGGATGACTCAAGGGTGAAGGTTTGCAGAAAAACCTCATGGCTCCTGACTTTAATCCCTGGGACTCAGGAGGTGAATCCCCCTCAGGAGGGATTCAGAAAAGTAATCCTCTGGCTTCCACATGGGTGCAGTGGCACACACACACACACACACACAGAGAGAGAGAGAAAGAGAGAGAGAGAGAGAGAGAGAGAGAGAGAATAAATAAAATATAGTGAACTCAGGGCTTTGAGCCTTTTTGCCCCCGATAACCAGCCTACCCATTGTCTTAGAATAGGGGCTCCGTGCACAGCTGTCTGTATTTATCCTGGCAGGGATGAACATGGGAGTCTAGAAAGTTCTCCTTGATCTGTCAGGCCCTGGGTCACCCTTTCCTGACTTTTTTTGTCCCATTCTAGAAGTGCAGGGAATTGAACCCAGAGCCTCATACCTATACTACTGAGGCAAGCCACAGATCCTTCTTCCCATCTTTTCCCTGAATGCCTTCCCAGAGGCACGGGATAGCACCATGTCAGTTGTCACTAAGGCCTTGGAAGTGGCATTGTTTATTTTTATCTTCTGGGAATAAACCAGAGCAAGACAGTACCTAACCACTGTACGCTTCCAGCAGAGCTAGGATCCAGGCCCTATGTCTTGACTCTGAGCTCCCTCTCCCTCTTACACCCATGGGAGAGGGAGGAGCCAAGAGCATGGCCTCCAACTATTAGCAGGAGCTCTGATGGAAGCCCGTGTCTCCTGCTCTATAGAGTGGGAAGCCAGGTCTCTTCAGAGGAAGGGAGCCATACAGGAACCTAGGCTGGAGCCAGAACAGATGCTCTTTCCTTGGCCCAGGGCTTCTCAATCTTGCACTGCCAGCTTCCAGCTGGACAACTCTGCTCTGAGGGCCTCCTGTATCCATGGGACACTCAGCAGTGTTTTGGGCTCTGCCCACTGGATGTCAGCTGATGCCTGACTAAGACACTCCAAGGAGGAAACACTACCCCACAAGCAAAGGACATTTGACAGCTGCAGTCAGGAACAGCATAGACAGAGACACTGTCAGTCAGCCCTTCAGCTAATATGAAGTCCCCCAATTTCACGTCTAGTTCCTGCCTGAGCTCCCATCCTACTGGGCTCAAGCAAACCTTTCTTTGTTTCTTTGGAGGTGTCTGTTCTAAGAGAGACATGAGCCTTATGCCTGCACTCCTGACAGGGGTGGGGCTGGAGGGGGTGGTGGGAGGTCTGGCCAACTACTGGCCGGAAGTAGAGACTCCTCAGGCTTTGATTTCTGCATCTTTTAAGTTGACTTCATTCCTTAAGCAATAGGAAGGATAGACTGACATAATCTACAGAGACACTTCAGCCTCGTGCCAGACACTGTAAACATCAAATTACTAGTGTTTGGGTTGTTGTTTTTCACTATTTGTTTATTTATTTATTATTTACTTGCTTTGTATTTTTGCATTTTACACACTGTGTGTGTGTGTGTGTGTGTGTGTGTGTGTGTGTGTGTATGTCCTCAGAAATACTCATGTAAGATTAGAAGACAACTTTTGGGACTCAGTGCTCTCCTTCCCAGGCCTGGGGATCGAACTCAGGTCACCCAACTTGACTGCAAGCACTTTTTTCCACTGAGCCATCTTGCCATTCTAAAAAGTGTTATTTTTAGGGTATTTTTAGTAGTTAGGCATGTTAAATTTTCTCTGGCACTGGGAGAGAGAAAATGATGAACACAAGAATGATGTCTTTGCTTCAAGAGTTCCAAGCCGAGAGAAGAAACCAAAACTTTCTGTTGTTTTCCAGAGAGTCAAGAGTGCTTGGAAATCCTGCTGTATTTATGAAAGAAAGAAAACAAAACAAGCTCAGAGAGGTGGCGAGATTTGCCTAAGCATGCACAGCTAACCTGAGTGGAACCTAATTGGAGATTAAACCTGCAGTGCAGGGGTCTCTCAGGGCATCAGGTTTTGTTTTTGTTTTTCAGATTTAGAGATCTAGAGAACAGAACGTGTATACTACCTGCATAGAATATGGCAGGGTGCTTTTGAAGCTCTCAGGAGAGTTTTTAGCCAGAGACTCTCGACCCCAGCCCAAACTCCAGCAAGGAAACAACAGAGGGTTTTCTATCCTAGGAAAGTCTGGGGCAATCAGATACTGAGAAAACCTGAACTTAACCAGTGTTTTCCAGCAACGACCCAGGGCCACCTCTGAGCTCTGCCTTGCCTATGAGCAGAGCCACCTCTGAGCTCTGCCTTGCTTCCTGCATGGCTGAAACCCCAGAATAATTGACTGCCCACTGCAGAGCCCACCTCAGCCTGAATGATCCCCTCCCGCCCCCACTCTGTGGGAGCCAGGGAGGAACTTGCAACACCAGCTGTGACCAGAGTTTTGTCTACTTGACAAATATTTACTGAGCACCCCCACCACGCTGAAGCCTTTCCCAGCCCTGTCTAACCAGCTGCATCAGAATGTTCCAATTCTCTGGACCATTGCCACTAAGGGTCATGGTCCAAAGCACTCACTGACCAGAGAGCTGACCGGTGAATCACTGCCTAGGACCTGACACTGTAGAGCTGGCCTTCCCAGGCCTTAGCCTTTCTTCTGAGAAATGGAAGCAAGAGTCCTTCCAGGCACAGGGTTAGCGTGGCACCTGCTAGAAGCAGCTTAGCCAGTGAGCACAGGGGAGGGAGGAGTCACCAAGGGGAAGGATCAAGCTGTCCAGATAACTGGAAGTCTTATTATTTTAAGCATCCAGATCTTCAACCAGCTGTGGTGGTACACACCTTTAAGCCCAGAAGTCAGGAGGCAGAGACGTTTGAAACCAGCCTGTTCTACAGAGTAAGTTCCAGAACAGCCAGGGCCACACAGAGAAACCCTGTAGATAGATAGATAGATAGATAGATCATAAAATAACTAGTTTCTAAAATATTAATTACTAGTCAAGCATGGCGATACATACCTGTCATTTCTAGTGGCTGAAGCAGGAGAACTATGAATTTCAGACCAGCCTAGGACAAACAAATAAAAATCTGACAGAAGAAAAGCTATTCTTTTATTTATTTATTTTTCAACTGTAGTCCAAGCATTTAGGAGGCCAAGGCAGGAAGACTGAGAGTTTGAAGCCAGCCTGGGCTACATAGCAAGACCCATTTTACTTATATTTTTAAGATTAAAAATTTAATTTCTGTGTATGCCACATGTATGCAGGAGCACCTCAGAAGACAGAAGGGGATGTTGAATTCCATGGGGTTGGGGCTGGAAAGTGAACTGGGGTCCTTTGGAACAGTAGTGAGTGCTCTTAAGTGCTAAGCTGTCTCTGTAGCCCCAAGACAGACAGACGGACAGACAGATTCTAGTTTGATGACTCATCATGTAAAAACACTTGCTGCATAAGCCTGACCCACACCCACGCACATACATTAATAATAATAAAAACAGAAAACCTTTATACATGCACATGTGTGTGCACGCATGCATACAAGTGTGGATGTGTGTGGTCTGTGTGCAAGCACACGTGAGACCAGCTACACGTGTCTCCTCTTGCACTGTTCACTGAGAACCCACGGGGGCAATGACCTCAGTGTGGTGAACCTGCCAGGCATGCCCTTAAACTGCATTATCCATGCAAAGAACCTGGTTGCTGCTGGAGGGGAGAGAAAGGCTAGTGAACACTTATGCATTTACCATTTGGGTGGTGGTGGGTTTGCTTGGTGTATTGAAGATGGAACTGAGGGTCCTTCATGGGCTCAACAAACCTCTCCATCGATGAGCCACACTTTAGCCTGGTGAGATAGAGATGGGTCCAAAGGATGGAGGCCGTCACGTAAGGATGCCAAGCTCTACTTTTAGAAAGTGAAAGAGTGCTGGGATGGACAGTGCTAATAGTGTCAAAGATAGGAATTATGAGGCTGATAGGGATGGTGGAGATGGTGAGGATTGTGGTGATGGTGGAGACGGTAGGGATGTGGGGAAGGTGGGGTTGGTGAGCATGGTAGGGATGGTGGAGATGGGGGGATGTAAAGGGAGTAGAGATGATAGTGCTGGGGATCTTGGCGGAGATAGTGAGAAGTCAGCTCGGGAACTTGGGAATATTCCACCAGACCCCCCCTCCAAGCACATGGGCACCCCTCCCCTCCTGGAAGAAACAGGTTAGGGAGCCTGTAGGCTGGAAGGGAGGGGCTGATTAAGCCCCTGCTACCTCATTCCCTAAAGACCAATCAGTTTAAAAGTTCTGCCAATCTGTGTTCTGCCAATCTGTGTTCTGTGGCTGTCTGTGTTCTGCCAATCACATTGTGCCTAATGGCGGCTGCTCTAAAATCTGTAAATAAGGTCCCTGAACGGTCTACAAAGGGTCATTCTCCCATCTTGGTATGCAGAATGACGTCAGCATGCTGAATCAACAAATTCCTCTTGCATTTTGCATCAATCGAAGACTCCATGAGTTCACTCTGGGGGTCTCCGGTAAGTTAAGGCTCCCCAGAGTCTTACAATAGCAATGGAGGTAATGGTGGAATAGTGATTTTGGTGGGGATGACGTCAGAGATGTGACTTGACACCCCTGAACATTAGCCTGAAAATCTCTTGTCATTTAGTTTCATGTTTTGTGGCTTTTACAACAACTTTAAAAACATTAAGTATTGATTCACTGAATTTCCTCTTTTCCTTTCGTTCTTCTTGTGTGTATGTTTGTTCTTTAGGCAGGGTCTCACACAGCCCGGACAGTCCTTAAACTCTCAATTTAGCTGATCGATGACTTTTAGTTTCTGGTTCTACTGCCTCTGCCTTCCAATCGCTGGGATTATAGTCATGCACCACACCTGCCTGATGCTGTGCTAGAGACGGAAGGATCCCAGGGCTTCGTGTCTAATAGGTGAGCTCTCTACCAACAGATTCACATTTCCAGAACAAAATTTAATAAAGACAAAAAGATACAGAAGCCATGAAAATGTTCCCATTAATCAAATCTTAATTTGATACGAACCTAGCAATAGTAACATATAACAACCCAAAGAGTAAAGACTCTAATCATCTGTATTGATACTAATTAATATCTGTATTAATTAATAGCCTGTGTTTTATGCATTAATATCTTTATTAATTAACAGTCTGTGTTTATATTAGTTAACTGGTTAATTAAATAATTCAGAAGACCAATGACATAGACAGACACCCAGCAAATACAGAGGCAGTGATGGAGTTACAAAATCAGAACTTGGCAGTCGACACAGTTGATGATTTCACATAGGAATAGTCAAGGAATGCTGAGACTCATGATGAGGTAACTTAGCTGGAGGAGGAGAGAACCAACATGTCCTCCCCTGTCTCCTCAGTAGATGATTCTTTCTGAAAGGAGAAGTGAGTGCATGGCTCGGAAACCTACACTCACCACCTCGCCAAGGATGGGGTACCCAGAAGAACCCAGCCAACAACTCAAGGCAAACCTCATTGTGAGAGAGAGAATCAGGCAGAGACACCATGAAGGGCATGCTACACAGAGCACCTTCAGGCTTCAAACCCAGAAGAAAGAGGACCCACCGCAGACTTCAGAGAGCAGAGAGCCTGAGTGGGGTCAAGGAGCTATACTAACAGCATGCTCCAGGCTGAGGCAAGAGGATCTTGAGTTCCAGGCCAGCCTGGGTTACATAGTAGGAGTGAGGGCAGGCACAGGGCAGGGGGCTGATAGACCAAGTACGAGGTGTCTTGGCTGCAAAATCTTTTGTTTGTTTGTTTGTTTGTTTTTTATTTGTTGCAGTTTTGCATGTCTTTTCTTTAGTCAGAAAGGACTTAGCTGGATGTTTGAGGGAATCAATAGACAGATTATAGTAGTGTATCAGGCTCAGCCCCACTCCCCCAGGACCCTATACTGATCTTATACTGTGGTCATGGGGGCAATACTCTGGTATTAGAAACCTTTGCTGAGTTTAAGAGGAAGAAGCCATCGACTGCAGCTTATTAAAAAAAAAAAAAAAACAGTTTAGAAAGCAAGACAAAGCAGAGATGAGGGTGGGGAGCTGAACAAATGAAGTGTTGGCATTTAGAGATTTTTTTTCGGGGGGAATGTGATTTTTGTGACATTTCTTTAAGCCTGAAGATAAAATGTTTTTTGGTTTTTTGTTGTTGCTTTTTGGTTTCTGTTTTGTCTGTTGTTGTGGTGGATGATGATGATGATGATGATGATGATGATGATGATGATGATGATACAGTTTTTTTTTAGTCCATCTCCCCTGGGGCTGCTAACTGGATCCACATTCTGAAAACAAGGTACAGAGACCACCTAAAACTGTTCTCACAGTAAAAGTGGTTAAGGACTCAGCTTAGAAGTGCAGTCCAGAGACAGGTGGACAGAGCCCCAGAACACCTGGAGGTCAGACAGACAGCCTTTACAGGCTGGGCTGTGGTCTGGGTACACTTGAGTCTGTTTCCACTCTCTGATCAAAGGGGCTTCCTATAGACCTGGGCTGAGTGCTGTATCCTGGGTACAACAGGACTGGGGGCTCCCAGGCTCCCATAGGCTCATAGACTGGGGGTTGGAGGAAGGTTGGGAAAAGCCGGCAGGCCAAATAGGTCAGAAGAGATGCTGGGGAGGGTGCAGACTGTCCACAGGCATTCCTGGAGCTAGCTAAGGAGATGACGGAGGGATGAATTCTCCAGGGGAGCTTTGTAAATGAGGGCTCTGCTTTGGGTGAGACTCAGTGGTTCTCGGCCTTCCTAATGTTGCGACCCTTTAATACAGCTCTTCACGCTGTGGTGACTCCCAAACATTAAATTATTTTCGTGGCTACTCCATAACTGTAATTTTATTACTATACCAATTATAATGTAGATGTCTGTGTTTTCCAGTGGTCTTGGGCAACCCATGAGAAAGGATTGTTAGACATTCCCTTGAGGGGTCATGACCTGCAGGTTAAGAATCGCTGCTCTATAGTCGTTCCTTGAGGGGTATCCAAGGACCAATCAGAGGAAAGGCTTCCCTGGAAGCTCATTGCACCGTGAACCACTCCCAGTAGTGAAGGCTCCAAAGAATGCCCCTCAATCCCCACCCCACTACCCACCAGAAAACACAACTAGCCAGCTCGAGTCACATGTTCTGGTCACAAGAAAGTCCCACAGAAGAGGCACTGGGCAAATGAAGTCTTCCACGCCCTTCCTTTCTTCTGCTTGAATCCTTAGTTGACAGTAGGAGCTGACTCTGTAGAGGGAGGTCACAGGTGAGTCCAGGGCCAGGACAGGGCAGGACCTTCCCTCTGGAGCCTCTCTTGACAGCCGCCAGCTACAGCTGGCGTTTTATGAGCCCTGCTTCTAAAAACCCAGCCACCTAGAACACAGGGGAACCTCATACCGGAACAGTGGACTGGTTGGTCAGTGTATCTTCCTTCTCCTCGGGACGAAGGAGTATGATGAGCGCCCCCTGCTGGCTGAAGGAAGCAGCTCCCAGGCCCAGGCAGTCACGTTAGCGTCCAGCTACTGCTGCTATCACCAGGTATGTCTGAGAAATGTGAGCAGACCTGCTTTTCTTCTTGCCTCACTCCTCTCTTCCCTTCTTCCCTCCCTCCCTCCCTCTCTCCTTCCCTCCCTCCCTCCCTCTCTCCTTCCTTCCTTCCTTCCCTGCCCCCTTTTTTTCCATTTTGAAACAAGGTCTCTTTCCTGGCTGTCCCATATACCAGGCTGACCTCGAACTCACAGACATCCTCTTGCCTCTGCCTCCTGAATGCTGGGATTAAAGGCCTATGGCACCATGCCTGGCCTCAGACGGCCCTTTCACAACCTAAGTGGAGATGTGCAGGCTTCTCATGGAGTGGGAGGCAGTTATGGACCCTTCCTGTGAGCTCAAGGGGAGGGTGGAGGACTCACTTAATCTATCTACCTACCTACCATTTGTTTATCTATTCATCTACCCATCCACCTATCATATATCTATTTAACTGTCTATCTTTGAGACGGAGTCTCAGCAACCCAGACTGATCTCAAACTTCCTACAAAGTCAGAATAACCTTTAACTCCTGAGCTTCCTGCCCTCACCTCCCAAGTTGTAGGATTACAGCTGTGCACCCCCACCCTGGAGTAGGCTTAGATATTTCAAAGATTTATTTTTAAATAAATTTTTAAAAAGATTTATTTAATATATATATATATATGTATATATATATATATATGATGAGTACACTCTTGCTGTCTTCACACGCATCGGATCCCATTACAGATAGTTGTGAGCCACCATGTGGTTGCTGGGAATTGAACTCAGGACCTCTGGAAGAGTAGTCAGTGCTCTCAACTGCAGAACCATCTCTCCAGCCTCTCAAAGCCTATTTTTAATAAGAGTTCTCAAATGCTTCAACCCCCCCTCCTAGCCCACCATCCAAAGGCAGGGGAGAAAAGATGGTAAACAGGACAAGGGGGTGTGGACCTGTTTAGAAGGAGTTCTTTGGGACAATTCCAATCTCCGTTTGTCAGGATTCCAGCAGTCTAGTTCAATAGTGTCAAAGTAGCAAACACAAATCAGCAGCCAAGGCACAATCCAGCAGAAACTGCCAGGCTTCTGCCAAATAGGCCCAAGTCAGCTGGGTCAACCAGAAGCAGTGGGGACACCAGGAGAAGTTCTTTGTCATGTCTCCCTCAGCAAAGTAAAGATCAGAGAGACTCAAGACCAACATAGAGCTCCACAGCCAGCTACGCAAGCTCCCTGTCACTGTCCGTTGAGTGTTACTTATACTCTCTCTAGACATCACATGTCCTCTCACAGGTCTTGCAAAGCCTTTGAGTCTGTATCACATGACACAACCAGAAACCACCACTTAACTCTGGGCTTTCTAGGAAACCAAATCCCCATTCCTGAGACAGGCTTGGTAAACATCTGCTAAAATTCTAGAACATTCTAGGTAAAAACTTGGTGACACAGTTGTTAGGAACACTCGGGCCTGGGAGTCTGTTCTCCCCACACACCTAGGATGTAGCTTTGACCGAAGCTCAGTACACTGTAGGCGTTCAGTGATGGGAGCCAACATTCGCTACCTGTAAGGACACTGGGAAGCTGGAAAGTGTAATAACATCACGGCTTATTGCCAAAAGTGTAAAGTGAGGTCTGACAAGGCTACAGACCTAGCTAACCAGATGTCAAGAGTAGAAAACCATGGGGCAGGTTTGGACCCTGGACTTCTGAAGCTTGTTGCTCAGTAAGAATAGCTCTTGCAGCCAGGCGGCCATGCATGTGCTCTCTGACCCTCTTTATCCCATTCTCTCCTCAGGTGACATAAGGATAAGCAGCAGAGCCCGCCCCCAAGCAGGGGTGGAACTGAATGTGACATGAAGAACCAAACAAGGACTTGAAGCTAACTGGGATGTTCTGACATTCTGAACTCGGAGGTGGGGAGAACGGAATGATTGACGGCTCAGTCATAGAGTTGCCAGCATAGAGTGCCAGCAAAGCCACTCAGAAGCTGGGTACTGCTGAACGGAGAAGGCTCAAAACGGGACGGCCCACAAACGATGTGCTCAGATGAGACCCCAGGGGCTATTTGGAGTCCCTCAGATACAATGACTTGAGGGTCACTTTAAGCAATGGCCGCCACTCTGCCCTGAAGCGTTTAGGAGTGGCCTCTCTTCCTGCTTTCCCTTCCATCCCCAGCAGGAAGTAAGGGTAGTGGGATGATTCATCCATGGCTAGAGAAGCAGTCTGTGACTCAAGCTCCAATCTTGATAGAATAGCCGGCTGGCTTAATAAAAACCGGTAGGCCTTGGCCTCTGCGTAGGTGGCACAGTGAGCACCCATCTCCAGTCCTTGCATCCTGACTGTCTACTTCCCCACAACCA
Organism: Rhynchomys soricoides; assembly: GCA_019843965.1. NCBI lineage: Eukaryota > Metazoa > Chordata > Mammalia > Rodentia > Muridae > Rhynchomys > Rhynchomys soricoides. The sequence continues at coordinate 121,008 of JADRCH010000174.1, forward strand.
CTGTGAGTCTCATCTTATAGGTGGGGAAATAAGGTTCAGAGAGGTTATAAAACCTTTCCAAGGCCACAGAGCGGACAAGCCACAACACTGGGATGTTGGTTGGTATCCTTGTCTGGGAGACATGCCTGCTGCATTCTGCTCTGACCTCACTTTCCAGCTAAATCAGGACCTATGTATGTAAAGCATCAGATGGGCTTGCAGGGGGCAGTGGAACCAGCTAGCACTGAAGAGTTGACTGTCTTTAGGCTTAGCCACCCTTCTGGAAAATGTTTAAGAATGTTGGTGTTTCCCAATTATCTTCTGAAAAAGCACAAAACCTCCAAGTAAATAAACAAACCACAAAGAAAGGTCAATGAGCAATTACAGTTAGGCTGCCTGGAGTCTGGGCTTTATCTAACCCTCTTAAACCTACCTTCCCTGAGGCAAGCAAGCCCTCCTGGAAGACAAAGGCCACCTCTGACATCTTTGCCCGAAGGTTTCAGTCTTAGCACATAGTAGGTGAACCCATTAACACATGAAAATCATTTGGAGAGGACTAAGGGCTTTTCCACAGTTGGGTGAACTGCCTAGTAGGCCCTACTTTCCCACCCATAAAAAGGCCAGACCAAAGCCCAGACGGACACGGGAAGGAATATCACGGCAGCTGGCAGCTGTTTGGGGGTTTGGATCTTGGTACTGGCTCTGGCTGTGACCGTCATTGGTGAGGAAGGTGTCACTTCGAATAGGTTATGATGTGGAGGTGAAGTGTCCCTACTCAGCTTGCAAGTGAAAACCTGGTCCCCAGCTGGTGGTATAACTGGGGATGATTAGCTTCTGAAGCCACTAATTTTATCAATGGATTAGCTCCATTGGAACTAGTGAGTTCCAGGCTGAGTGGGCCACTCAGAGGAAGGGCCAAGATGGAGGAAGTGGTGACTGTGGGGCATGCCTCCCTCCGAACAGTAGAACTTGCCCCTGGTTTCTCTCTCTCTCTCTCTCTCTCTCTCTCTCTCTCTCTCTCTCTCTCT
>JADRCH010000174.1:122024-152417 GCA_019843965.1 Rhynchomys soricoides
TCTCTCTCTCTCTCTCTCTCTCTCTCTCTCTCTCTCTCTCTCTCTCTCTCCTCTCTTCTCCTCTCTCCCTTCTTTATTGCTATGAGGCAAGAAGACCCTAGGTTCAATCCCCAGTGTTGCACCCCACCATACCCCTAAAAAGGGAAGCTAAACTCAACAGTCAAACCATGGAAACTGAGAAACACACAATAACTCATTCTTCTTTTAAGTTATTGGGCTCAGGTTATTTTATCACAGTAATGAAACAGTAACACAGGGGAAGAACTTTAGCTGTCTGTCCGAGGCGCTTTTCTGTCTGGGGTCGGGGTTCTAAAAGAAGGAGAAGAATTTGAGGCAAGCCTTCTTCTTTATTAAGCCTCAAGTTACTGGCCCAGTCTCCATCTGACACGTCCAGGATTGGAGCCAAACAGGGACAATGCCCAGACCTGTGCTGGGCTTGGATCGGTCTGCTTGAACTAGCTGTGTGGACTGTGGTCTCCTCACCTGTGGTATGGCCTTAAGAAAGCCACATCAGGGTTGCCATAGGAGTGTGGGACAGCTTCTGAGTCAGTGAGACAAATTTTTGGGGCTGGCTTTGCTCTCTATAGTCTCTTCCAGCACTGTCCCACAGTCCCTGAGCCTCATTTTATCTACTGTAAGAAAGGCGTGGAGACATAAGATCTGTATCCTAGAGTCTCAGAATGATGACAGCCTATGTGTGGGCACCACTTGAACCAGAAAAAGCTCTCAGTAGACAGTACCTGCTGCTCTGGTAGCTGCCATCATCACCCTTGTCATGATGGAATACCAAGAGCGTGGTCTTGAGAACACAGTGGTTAATGAACTTGTCTCTGATGAATGCTTTTGGTGTCTATGGCCAGGTACTTATAACAGGGCCCTGGCTGGAGGACACCATAGAAAATAAGTGCAGCCCAAAGGAGGAAGACCTGATCTCCATCCTTGCAAGGGGTTTGCCCCATTCACCTCCCAAGTAATGGGTCAGCTTGACACAGTTTAGAATCACCTGGGAAGAGAGCTAATGAAGAATTGCCTAAATTGGGTTGGCCTGTGGGCATGTCTGTAGGAGAATGTCTCAATTACATTAATTGATGTGGGAAGACCCAGTCCTCTGTGGGAGGCACCATTCCCTAGGCTTAGATTCAGGACTGGGTAAGAGTGGAGAAAGTGAGCTGAGTACAAGGGTGCATTCGTTCTCTCTCTGCTCTTGATCATGGTTGTGGCCAGCTGCCTCAAGGTCCTGTAACCCAGACTTCCCTCTAACAAAGTGCTATGGAATTATGAGCCAAATAAACCATTTTCTTCCTACATTAGCCTTTGGCAGGATGTTAATATTACGTCAACAGAAAGTGAAACTAGGCCATCCCTAAGTCAGGTCTTTTTATACCTGCTGTGTTGTCCTAAAAGGAACAACTGTCCTCTGTAGCTCACTGAACAGTGAGGTGAGAACAGCAGTGACCAACAGCAGTGACCCCAACAGGCTCCCTCCATTTTCCCTTCCCACCCATTCTCGAATCCCAGAATTCATCTTGAATGCCAGTGCTAGAGTGACCATCCCCAAATCCCACCCCAAGCTCATTCCTCCTTTGCTGAGAGCCTTGGTGCCTCCCCAGTCCCGCTGCACAGCACACACTCCCCACAAGAAGAGGCAACTGGGGGGGGTTCTCAGCATCATGGGGGAGGGAGCTATTCTAAAACTCCCCTTCCCCCATCTTGCAGAGCCTCACCTCCAAGCTTCAGTTCTAGCGTATATGGAAGCCAAATGGCACCAGGGAAGCCAGTATCTGAACTTCATCTTCTGGACGCGCACTCCTTAAGCAGACTCGGTACCATTCAGACTAGCCCGAGATTGGTGTCCAGAGCACTCTGGCTTTTGTCCCTCCAGACTTTGTTTTTCTCTTGATCTATCCCTCCTCTCTCTCCGTCCTTTGAGACCAGTGACCATTGACCTGCCCCACAAGCCCTATAAGCCGGGGTTGTCTTTAAATCCCCCTCATCCCCCTTAGCCTTGCTGTCCAGGCTGACTCCAGCACTGGGAAACGAGTTGATATGTCTGCTTCTGCTTGCCTTGGAATGTGGGCAGCTAAAAGGTGTAGGGGGCTGGGTGGAGGAGGCCTGGGCTTACTGTGGGAGCCCTGGCCTGATCCTTGACAACCCTGGGAAAAGCACAGGAAACAGACTAGACTCTAGTCTGGAATCCACCTCACAATCCCTTTACTTTTGTGCCCCTTTTTTTTTTTTTTTTTTTTTTTTTTTTTTTTTTTTTTTTTGTGATACCAATCCAGAAGGGCTGCAGGGAGCTTAAAGGAGTAATATGTATGTTCACACAGCTCTGGCACACAGAAACATTCAGCCAGCCCTAAACCCAACTACATGTCCTCAAAGAATTTAGGAAGAGGTAAAGGTGACTGGCCCTCAACCCTGTGGTCTTCACCACACACAGGACAAAAGAAATACTGCTGTTTTGGCTCATGCACGAATATGCACACACGCACATGCTCACACACAGGCGCGTGTGCCTATTTTTAAACGTAGGTTCAGGTAAATATAGGAATTTCTGGAGGAAGAAAGTTCTTCTCAGGTCAGGTATTCCTCTGCTGGGGCCCCCGTACAAAGCAGAACAAATGGGGGGAATAGCCAATTGAGGATCACTGTTGTCGCAGGGCCCTAGCCTTCTGCAAACCAAGCAGTCAGCTACACAGCGAGACCAAATGATAGATCGCCAAGAAAGGCAATGTGGGGCGGGACATAGCTGTCCGAGCAACACCAGGACAAGCGTAGAGCATCCCAGCCCTGGCTCCAGACTACAGTTCCCGGCATGCCCCGCACCTGGTACTCGCCCGCGGCGTGCGGAGGGAAGGATGCAGACACCGCGGCCAGCGATGAGGATGGAGGCCGGGGAGGCAGCGCCACCGGTGGGGGCGGGCGGCCGCCCCGGGGGCGGCTGGGGCAAGTGGGTGCGACTGAACGTGGGGGGCACGGTGTTCCTGACCACCCGCCAGACGCTGTGCCGGGAACAGAAGTCCTTCCTCAGCCGCCTGTGCCAGGGCGAAGAGCTGCAATCGGACAGGGTGAGCCCTGAGCCCGCTGACAGGGGGTGTCCTGGCCCCGCGCTCCCGGGCTGTCCCGCCTGCTCGTCCCTCGGCCTCTGGCTTTACTAGGATTGAGAGGCGGGGAGCCGAGGCAGGAGGAGGGGGAGGAAGCGGCGCAGAGAGGAATAGCTATGCCCATTGCCGTGGCAACGTGACAGCCCAGGCCGCAGCCATTTGGAGCGTTGGAGTGCTGCCCTGGATCCGGGACGCTTCCTTACTATGGAGCGCTGGGGAGGGACTGACAAATCGGGCCTGCCTTACTGCCCTGGCTGACTCTTAAAGGAGTTGATGCCGCTGCTTTTCCCCGCCCTTGAGATGTGGGCAGCTGAAGGGTGCAAGGAACTGGGTGGAGGAGGCCTGGGTGTCTTGGAACTGGGCTTAATGTGAAGAAGAGCACTGGCTTTGGAGATACCACTTGTGGGCTCACCCTGCTCTTCTGCCAACTTCCCAAATGACCTGGGAGGAATCCGGAGGAGAGGGGAACTTCCCTGCTCTCCGACTTTGGCCTCCTCATGTGCAAGGCCTCTGGAGTTGGCTTGTAAAGTCACCCGTCCCCTATGCTGTGGCCCTCTTACACTGTGTCCTTGGGTGAGTCCCCTGCTTCTTGATGTCTCAGTCTTCTGTGCTGGGTTGTACAGATGCCAGTCCTGCCTCCCTGCAGGCTGCCAGTGTCCAATCAGAGTATAGCTTTTTTGGAAACTTGCAAACACCTAGTGGGTAGTGGGGTTGGCTGGTAGAACAGCCTCGAAGAGGGAAACTTTCCTAAGAGGGAAATCCACTGAGTCCTGTGCTGAGTGAGGTAGGGGACACTCGGAAACTCTTTATGCTCACATCTAATTCTCTGATTATGGGGGAAAGAAGCAATGCTCCAGAGGCCAGAAAATTGGCTCAAGGTCACACAGGCTGGAAAAGGCAGAGGTGGGGTTGGAACCCAGGTCCTTACTGCTCCATCTCCCCGCAGTCATTTTCCAGCCTGTGGTGACTTGAGCTTATTGGGGGTGGGTGTGGGGAGCCGGCTTGGGAAAGCTTGCACACCCCTCACTTCCTGTGGTCCTCTCCTCCACAGGATGAGACCGGGGCCTACCTCATTGACCGTGACCCCACCTACTTCGGGCCCATACTGAACTTCCTCAGGCATGGCAAATTGGTATTGGACAAGCACATGGCTGAGGAGGGTGAGTGGGTCCATTGCACACTCTGGGTCTCTGTGCAGCCGACCAGAGCCTTCAGGGGAGGCCTAAAACTCTTCCTATAGCCAGGACAGCGCCTACACTTCTCCTCAGGTCTCTGCCACGCTGACAGACCCCAGTGGGAAATGATGTGGAAACAGGAAGTGGGAAAAAGGAGCCAGCAAGGTCCCAAAACATCTGTTGCCTTTGGGAATGAGTGACCTTTCTCCCTGGCCTTCTGACAAGGCCAGGTGTGGCCTGTGATGCTCCAGCCTGGATCTGGGAAGCGTTGGGTCTTTTTTCTCTGCCTTATTCTGTGTCACCCAAGCAGGGGCTTGCTATCAGCCGGTAGGCAAAGTTGGTGGTTCTCCCCAAAGCTGGCAGCCTCTAGGTCCCAGTAGCTTTTTGGGGAGATGGGGTGCTGCTCCTGGTGGAAATTTGGCCTTTCCCAGACCTCTGGAGGCTCCTATCCGGGTCCAGCTGACATGGGAGCGGGGTGGAGAATGGATCAGAGCAGGGACTACAGTTCTCCCCAGAGCAGCTCTCCTCAGTACACTTGACTGAGCTCTGGATTAGGTCAGGCTGGCTAGGACATGTCAGTTTTCTTCAAGTCTCTCTTGGTGTCTACAAAAATCCCAGGCATCATGACCCACATTCAGAAGAGTGTGTGGTGGGGCAGATGGGTCCTGTGTACCTGTGGGTGTTTTCCACAGCCTTCACTCTAGGCAGTGGTCTTCTCTGGTTGACCCTAAATGGAGTACAATGATCCAAAGGCTCCCCAAAGGACATCATGCTCAAAGCTTACTGTAGGTAGCTGGCTCTGCATAGCCTACTGATAGCTGCCTAGCAATCCAAGGGGAACAGGTCACGTGGGCGGGGCCTAGGCTTTGCAACAGGTCCCTCTGGGAGGCTCAGACTCTAGCTGCATCATGGCCAGTACCTGTTTACAGGTTCTAGCTCCTAAAAGCTCTGGTGCTGTCATGTCCTCAGATGGGGTGGGGGAGTTTAAGAGGAGGCAGTGGCAATGTTAGTTAACCTCTCTGGCTCTGTGAAGTGTGGTAACAGTTGTACCCAACACAGTAAGCAGTGGGGAGGCAGAAGGAAGCTTCTCACAGCCCGGAGCTGCCTAGCCTGGGGTACACAGCTTGCTGTTCCTCTCTGCCAGAGATTTCTATCACTCGGGCAGTGGTCCTTGCTGACTGTCCCTTGAGGCAGGTACTAGTTGAGCACTCATAGAGATCAGAATGCCCCACCTGCCTACCCCAAACCCGCTGCTGTAAGGAAGTAGCAATGTCCAGGGGACTCTAACAACAGGCCACTAATCCCTCCCTGCTCTGTGGGCTGATTCAAGGTCAGTGTGCCAGCATGGGGGGTTCTGGCCTGACCCTTCCTGCTGCTGACAACCTCCCACTTTGTGCTCCATGCAGGCAGGGAGTCATTGGCTGTCAGTCTTTCGGTCAGACCTCTTCCTCTTCCTGGGCTTCTGTCCCCGTGACCCTTCACCTCCCGCAGGGCAGAGTCCCTCCATCATGTGGTAGTTAGGTTTCAAAGATTAAGTTTTGAGAGGACATACACAGTCTGTGATAGTCCCTGACCCCAGAGAGCCCAGTAGCCCCCTGCCCTGCAGAGACTTCCCGTAGTCCCGACTCCTGGGAGCTCTTCCTACATCACCATGGGAGGAGGGCTGGCTGGCTTGATTTCTCAGATCAGACTGTGACACACAGTGACAGCCCCTTCCCCTGTGTCCCAGGACTTCTGATGGACCCACAAGGGCTTTACCTACCAACAGCTCTGTGGTAACTGGAGGTACACAAAAGTTTATTTACTTCTACTGAGAGGTCCCAGGCTCTGCAAGTGGAGCTGGCCTTATTTCTGTGGCTTACTGACCATGTGACCTTGGACGGGCTGTTTCCTCTCTCGTAGCCTTAGTTTCCGCAGTTGTCCAGTGGACATAATGAAGGCATTCGCTTCTAGTTCTAACAAGTACCATAAAGAATGTGATGTTCCCAGCACAGGCCTGGTACTTAGCATGTGTTCAATAAACGAGGGCACACAGTGGGTAGCCTTGGCCCTCCCTGAAGTATTCTAGGGCACAGTCCTAGTGAGTCTTCTCTCTTGATGCCCAGGTTGTGAGCTAGCAGGTATAACAAGTCCTTCTGGGTCACATGTTCATCGCAGCCCGGAAAACAGGGTTGGCTGAGGAGTCACATCTCAGCCTCTTATGTGGGGACCAAGGAAAAAAAAATGTTCCTTTTGTTTGTTCTTGTCTCATATAGCCCCAGCTGGCCTCAGACTCCTTATGTAGCCAAGGATGTCCTTGAACTTTTGATCCTTCTGCTTCTAGCCCCCTCCCCAAGTGCTAAGATCACAAGTGTTTGTCACACTCATGGTTTGTGTAGTGCTGGGGATCGAACCCAGGACTTTGTGAATGCTAGTCAGCCCCTCTACCCACTGAGCAGATCCCTAGACCTGAAAAGTTACCTCTCTCTTGACCCTGAACTCATGGATCCTACTTGCCCATGTGACCAGAGCAGGAAGTAGGTCTGGGGACAAGGAGACAGTAAAGGTGACTGGACTGCTCTGTGCCCCAGGGGTCCTGGAAGAAGCTGAGTTCTACAACATTGGTCCTCTGATTCGAATCATCAAAGACAGGATGGAGGAGAAAGACTACACAGTGACCCAGGTTTGGAGAGAGGAAGCAGGGCCAGTGGGGGGGGGGGGGGGAGGGGGGGGGAGGGGAATGACGGGAGAGGGAGAAGCTGAACTGCCTGACCAGGAAGGCCTCCCAGACTGCTCAGCAAAGCCTCAGCTTAGATATACACTGCTAGGGTTCTACCCCTGCCTGGTCTCTGCCCTGTGTGACCAAGGGTTATCATGTCCTTGTTTTCCTCTATGGAAAGCAGAGATGCTCAGAGTTGCCTAGCTACCCTTGCTCACAGAGGGTATCAGTAGTAGCTCAGCTCCTTCCCACACCCCCAGCCACAGGATGAGTAAATGTCCACTTCATGGAGTCAGGCTGTCCCCAAGTAGGTGCACACAAACTCTCAGGGCTAGCATCTCAGAGTTCAGACCCCAGGCCTTTGTGGGACAGGGTGAGACATCACCTCCCAGCCACAGGGGCTGAGGAGGTGAGGGCCTGACTCCACTGGTAACCCAGAATATCTCCTATCTTCTGTCTTGTATCACCCATATTTCACATGTGGCTCTGCCACGTTTGAACGGATGACCCTGGGCAAGACACTGAACCTCTCTGAGAGTCTCAGTATAAAATTCCATAGTACGTAAGAGTCTCAGAAGGAGTGAGTCCTGCACGGGAAACATCTGGCACATAGTAGGTGTTCAGAGCATGGTTCCCTCTTTTCCCATCTAACTTTCCTGCCCTCCTTCTACAGTTATGGGTTGCGGGAGGAGCAGCTGAGTGCCTGGTGCCCTTAGAAGTGCCCTCCATGTCAGTGTTTTACCCACAGGTGCCACCCAAGCACGTGTACCGCGTGCTGCAGTGCCAGGAAGAGGAGCTCACACAGATGGTCTCCACTATGTCCGATGGCTGGCGCTTCGAGCAGGTGGGCTGGATACAAAGGACACCCTAAGCCTGTCCTTTCTAGCCCCAAGCCCCATGGTCTTCTCAAATGGGACTAAGCAAGACTACAAAAGTGCCTGCTGGGCACCGGTGGGCTGGGAAGGAGCAAGGCAGGGAATCTTTGCCACTGGGCATCCTGGTCACTGGGGATCTGCACAGCAGGCAGTCTATGGTCCTCAGGGACAGCTCAGGTATAGGAGACCAGAAGCACAGAGTTGAGTAGAATCCCTATCATGCCCTAGGCCTGACCTCCAGGGTCTCATGACACACTTGCACAGTGATAAGCATCTTCCTTTCCTGGAAGCCCCTGGTGGTGGCTTCCCTTGTGTGACCAGCCGTGCCTCCAGGCCATATATAAGTCACTGTGGGAGAGTCCTATTATCAACACAGCCTCTTATCAGCTTTGCCTCTTGGGATCCTAGGGGCGCAGAGCCCCAAAATTAACCAAGTTTTGAACTGCCTTGAGAGTAAGAGAAGAGTTGAGCTAGCCCCATATACCTAGCCTACCAACTTCCTCCTGCATGGAAACTGAGAAGAAGGCAGGCCTTCCAGGATAGCCATTATGAGGATGGATGGGAGGACACACTCTCTTCCAGCCCTGCCCTTCTCTAGCCTCTGCAGCCTGAGCTCAACAGTACCTCTTTTGCAAGGCCTTTGTGACAGTGCGAAAAGCCATCAGGAAAGGTTCTAGTTTGGAGCAGGACTCCATTCATCAGCACCAGTGCCACACTCACTATTAGATGAGCTATGTCCACAGTCCAGATATGGAGTCAGGAAGTCAGGGTCACCCTCAGCTGCATAGTGAGTTTGACGCCCTGTCTCAAAAAAACTAGAAACGACGACATGCATGAATCTATAGGACTCCAGGGAGGAAGTAGAGGGCTCCTGGGCTTGACCCCTGCCATGCCTCTTGCCCCATGGGTCCTCTGATAACCTACTGTCTCTCCTGCCCTCTGCTGGCAGAGAGGGCAATGTTTTTCTTTGCTGAGTTGGTCCCAAGAGCTTGTGTCCCTTCCACATGTTTTTGACAGATGGGCCATATAGGTGTGGCTCTCAGGACACTATGAACAAAGGAGGCCTTGGATCTGGGAAGGGGGGGGGGGGGGGGGAGAATGAGCAGTTGCCAGCAGGTCAGGGGTCACCAGTCTGGGCCCTGTAACCTCAGGAGTTGGCTGCCTCTTCTGGGAATGGAAGGAATAATCCATAGGCTCTACTCTACCAACCCTAGCCTGCAAGCCTAGTCCTGAAGCTACTGCAGCAGTGTTGGGGTGAGGTGGACCCCACTTGCTTCAGGAAGTGGCACCCGGTTATAGAGTATAGTTGGGGTGATACTATCCTCTGTTTCAGGGTCAGGTTCAGCCATGCCTGGAGAGGTGCTGGTGGGGACCAAGGAGCTTGCCTTCCTATACTCTGTGCCTCGGATACCGGGATCTTCCTGCACAGGCTAGTGCCTGTGTCTCTCCTGCCCCCTACCCCACTCATTATCCCTGTCCTCTTGGTGTCTCACTCCAGCTGGTGAACATCGGTTCCTCCTACAACTACGGGAGTGAGGACCAGGCTGAGTTCCTGTGTGTGGTGTCTAAGGAGCTCCACAGCTCCCCACATGGGCTGAGCTCAGAGTCCACTCGCAAGACCAAGGTGAGTCCCTGCCCTGTGTGAAGAAGGCACCCCTCCCCCATTCTGCTGCTTCCTCCTCCCTCCTGCCCCACCCACATAACACTCATGGTCATGGTCACAGCCAACGCCATCCATCCCATGCCACTACAGTCCAGTCAGCTCACACCCTTGGCCCAGGCTGGGGAACAGTCAGGCAGGACCATTGCAAGGCCCCAGTGAGAACAGGCTTGATGCTGCTTATTCACGAGGGAGGCGTCATAAAGGGGCCACACGGGCAGCTGCTGAGGCACGAGGTAGAGCACCCTGAAGTAGGGGACCAGGTGTGGTATGCTAATGTATGTATAGCCTCCAGCAAGTCTCTCTTCTCACATCTTTGCCGGATTCTCTGAAAGGAGCCGTGGGTCATAAGCTCTGGTGATTCCAGGCTGGAACTCCTGGGTTCCATCTGCTGCTTTATTTCCCAGGGACTGGTGACCATCTGGTCACCTATCAGCCTAGGTCAGGATATCCTAGCCTTCCCCAGGCCTTTTGGGTAGCCTGCCTGAAGGGTGTCAGGAGCCCTGTGGGCTCTGGCCTAAGCAGCAAGTTCCCTAGAGCACAGCTGACAGGCAGGCAGCCTGTGGGGAGGAACTGAGTAGGGTCCTGTCCTCTTGGGGCTGTGGTTGGGCCCTCGCAGCAGGCACGATCCAGGTTGGGAAGGCGGGAGCTATGCCCATGTGCAGGACTCGTAGGAACTCTGGCTTCCTGTGTTCCCCTTGCCACTCCCTATGCCAGTGGCTGGCTCCTCCCTGCAAGAGTGCAGGGTGCCCTGCTGCACTGACCCCCTGTGTCACCAACCTGGCCCAGGCTGCCAGACACTGTTGCTGGCATCTAGATCTGGCTGGTGACTGCCCTGGGACAACCTTGGCTTCCTGCTCTGGATCCATCCTTCCAAAGTAAGGCCTTCCCAGGAGCCCACGGGCTACTCTTCCAGCCCTCCCCATAGCCCGGCTCTATAACAGCAGCCTGGCTGGGCTCTGAGCATCCCCTCTGGGCTAGGGAAGACCCACCAGCTGCTTCCGCTGCAGCCCTCCCTCTCCCTTTCATCCCGCCTGCCCCTCAGTCCTGAGGTCGGGGGTCCCTGCGGACAACCGCCCGCAGCCCCGCCCCTTCGTCAGTGTCTCCACTCTCTCTTCCCTGGTCGGCGGCGGGTGCACAGAGCACGGACGAGCAGCTGGAGGAGCAGCGGCGGCAGGAGGTGGAGGAGGTGGAGGTGGCCCAGGTGCAGGTGGAGGCGGATGCCCAGGAGAAAGGTGCAGCCCGCCCCCAAGAGGACGATTACTAATGACAGCCCGGGCCTCCCGCCCTCTCCCTGCTGGAGCAGCTGCCGCCGGGAACTGCGGGGGCGGGCCACCAGGGTTAGCTCAGCGCCTGGCGCCTCGCCCATAACCATCCCTCTCTCACTTTCTCTTGCAGCCCTGTCATCTCAGGATCCCGCTAACCTTTTCTCCCTCCCACCACCGCCTCCTCCTCCTCCGCTTCCTGCTGGAGGTCCTGCTTCATCTTCATCCACCTCCTCTTCCTCCTGGATCTCATCTGCACCCTGCCTCTTCCCTCTCTGCCCCTGCCCAGGTTTCCTCTCCGCCTGTTCCCGTCTCCACCCTGGGGCTGCCCTAGTCCCAGTCTCCCGTGCCCTCTCCCCAGACCCCCTAGCCCTGCATCCCCAAGCATCCTGCCTGCCGCCTCCTTCGCCCCTTCCGGCCCCTCCTGCCTCCTGGCCTGGGGATGAGGGGCGTGGCCGCATCTGCTCTTTGTCCTCCAACCCAGCAGAGCACCTCTGAGGCTGGCCTTGGCCACAGGCCCCACTCTTCCACTTGCCTCCTCACGTTTCCTCCTTGCAGGTCCCTGTCCGCACCCTCCCAGACCCAAGCCTGAGCTTGCAGTGAGAGCCCCTCGGCCCCGCGCCCGCCCCCAGAGCTGCCGCCCCTGGTTTGTAGCCCGGCAGAGCTGGAGGGAGGGGCGGAAGCAAGGAGGGTGCTCGTTTTATTTTGTCTTTGGACTCGAGCCGATCTTTTGGCTGATTCTCTCCACCCACCAAAGCCTCTCAACTTATCTGGTCCTTGGGGTGAGGCCCTGAGAACTGAAAGAGTCCAGAGGTGGAGACTCACACTCAGTCGGCACTGGAGCCAGGCTGGGGAGGGGAGGACTAGCCATGTGCCTCTGCCCCGCCCCGCATGTGTAGAAGCTCGTGCAGCACTGCATGTGGGTACTGTGTCCCCCTAGTTCTGCGGAGTGGGTGGACAGGCCATATGTGGTGTCCCTTGGCTGAGGAGTTGGCAAGAGCTTGCCAAGGATTGTAGTGTGGCAGAAAAAAAAAAAAACAAACCTGCTCTCTGACTGGCTGACCATGGCCTTCAGTCAGCCTTAGCTCCCTGTGTGACCTTGGGCAAGTCACCGACTCTCTCTGGGCCACAGTTGGATTCTAAGATGGGGGCGGACAGCTGCTTCCAGTGGCCCCCTTTTGCCTGGGACAGCAGTGATCTGCCTCTCCCAACCCTGCCCTGCCACCAGGCTGCCACCACCAGTCCAAGATGTCAGCTTCTCCCCTCCTCGGTTCTGACTCCACCTCCTTTGGGCCTCAGCCCCACCCCTCCTCCAGAGCCAGCCTGGGACTCACTTGCCTTTTTCTCTCCCTCTCTCCCTCCTCCCCCACTCTCCCCAACTTTCCTGTCCTGGCATTACCCTGTCCTCACCCCCCCCCCCCCCCGCTTTCTCCCCCCCTTTCCTCCTCCTCTTCCCCTCCCCCCCCCCCCCCCCCCAACCCTGGATTTCTGACCCCCTTTCCTCTTCCTCTGCCCCTCCCCCTCTTATTTTCTAGCTATTACAAGCCAGAGGCACCCGGATGTGAGCCCCCAGATCACCTCCAGGGACTTGGGGTTCCGATCTGAAATCCTTTATTTTTGTACCACGGGGTGGGCCCCTGGCCCGAGGAGGAAGACATGCCCTCTACCTTGTCAATGCTGCCTGCATCTGCCGGGTTGAGACTCACTCCTGCCTCAGGGCCTGGGCCTGGGGCCCTCTGGGACCTTGGAAGGCCTGAGATGGACCCTGGGGTCTCCAGGCAGAGTCACCATGGCCAAACTGTGGCACTGCCCATCCATATCTCCCAGGCCCCTTTATCCCCTCACCTGGGCGCCCTTGCTGCATGGCCGATACACTCCTTCCCAGCCCATTCATAGCACCTCCTAGAGCCTCAGTCTCCATGGCACCATAGGGTCACCCCCTCCTCCCACCTACCTCACAGGGTTGTTGTGAGAATCAGGGAGTGTCATGGGGTTCCTGGAAGCCCTAAGTGTGTTGGGGCTGCAATCATTGTCTTCTGAGGGGAGGGACTCTAGCCCAGCCCCCATATGGGACACTATAGCCTCAGATATTGGTGGGGGGACAATGTGAGGACTTAGCCAGGCAGGAAGGAAGGTACCGACTTGACAGCACTTGGCCACCCCTCCTCTGTGCCACCATGTGTTTGGCTACAGAGTACAGTGTCAATCGTGGGGCTGTCCGGGGATTTGGGATGGGGAAGGGGACAGGTGTAACGGGCTGGGCTGCCCCGCCCCTGTCGTGACCCCCAGGATGGGCACATGTCTGTCAGTTGTGTCTCACCCGACAAGAAATAAACCTGAACAAACAGGCTTGGCCTGGCTGCCTCCCTTTTTCTCTGGGCCACTTCTGGGAACAGGGCTTAAACTCAGGCGAGGTAGATCTACCCAAAGGAATGGGACTCTCTCCGGAAGTGCCCCACCCCCTTGCTGTTGTCTCTTTCTCTGGGAAGAGGTAAGAGTGTGACTGTGTTCTGGGCTCAGGAGTCAGGGTTAAGGGTACCTGCTCAGCCAGTAGCCGCTGTGTCCTACGCCCTGGGACACCCCTCCACTTCTTGCTTGGACACCTGACCACCACACCCTCTTGCCCCCAGCCTCCTGTTCCCTTCTTTGTGAAGCTGGGCTGCCATCTCCTGAGTGTCCCCACACCCAGGAGTGATATGCTAAGGTCAGGGGCCACTGGGGCACCCTCCTGCCAGCTCCAAGCCTGGAAAGCGTCAAAGATGGGGTCCTCCCTCCTCATCTGTTTTAAGATTAATAGAGACTAGGTGGGACCTCGAATTTTAGCAGAGCCCTCTAGGGCTAGGAATTCAGGGGGAGACTGCCATATAGCCTTTCCGTAACTTACCCGTGGCTCCACTGCCTTCCTGACCCCTCTCCTTCCTAGCAGGATCCAGTGCCTCCCACTGCTTCCTGATCAGTCGTTCCCCCTACCCCTCACTCCTTGCCAGTTCCAGAGCTCAGTGTACTTATCACCACTGCCTCCAGGGGGCGACCCTGTGTCCTAAATCTTCCAGCTCATGCCATTGCTTGCTCCAGCTGTCTCGGCTCCTCCCTGGACTTCAGCTACTCCAACATGGTACTGGTGCTGGCTGTAAAATGTGAAGCCACTCTGCTTCCCAGCCTGCCATCGCTCCCAGAACCCCCACAAGTCAGATCCTCTGCTCATCCTATGTCTCACCTCCCTGAGGTCCCCCTGGGTTGCTCTTCCTTTTCCTGTGCTCTGGCTGTGCCCAGCTCCTGGGTCCTTGTGTGCCCTGATCTCTGGGGCTATAGGCCCTCTGCCCTTTCCTCCAAAAAGCCCTTATCTGCCCTCGAGTCCCAGCTCCCACTGGCCTCTGCCCACATCACAGGGGGCTGAGCCAGCAGCAGTTCTGTTCAGTGACAGGCATAAGATATGTGGAGCCACTCAGATACCAGCGTCAGGGCTTGGTCGAGTGCTTTATTTCCAGAACAGACAGTGGGCCTCCGGTGAATGGCAGGGAGGCCTCTGAAGCAGGAAGAGCTGCAGCAGGCACCTGCAGCTGAGGCTGCCCCATGATTTGGCTTATAGTATGGCCCACATAGAGCCTTGATAGTGGCACCTTCTTTCTCTGAGCAGTTTCCCCAAGAGGCTTTTGCAAGGAGAAGGAATCTTACTTTCCTTCAGAGACCTGGGAGCCAGCATCATTGCCACTAGACCCAACCCCAAAACAGTGGTAGGAGGGGGGAGGGGAAAGGTCAGGAATAAGAAAGGGTTAGAAGTGAAGCCGAGCTGAGGCTAGCCCCTGGACCTCAGGAGGCATCCTAACCACCAGATGACATCCTTCTCTGTACTGTCACTGGGGTAGGCCTGAGGGGATAGGCCTTAGCAGGGTCATTTGCCCCAGAATACTTGTGCTCTGGCTGGGTGGGCAACCTGAACTTGGGCTGGAGGCAGGTCCAGCTCTGTAGAACAGCCCCTCAGGTCAACACCTGCTGGATCCAGTTGATCACATGTGTGACACGGGTGTAGACACCAAAGAAGTTGGGTCGGCCACAGCCCAGGCCCCAGCTAACCAACCCTGCCAGGAACCAGCGGCCACTGGGCTCCTTGCAAACCAGTGGGCCTCCGGAGTCACCCTAAAATAGGAGAGACGTGACTGCCTCAGGGTGAGGGTCTCACCTGTGTGACCCCAGCCCCAAGGTTTTAGCATAGCAAGGAGCAGAGCCAAAGACCTTCCACTCCAAGGGTGTGCTATGTACCTCTGCAACCATGAGCAGGCCCCTCAGCCTCCTCATCTGTAAAGTGGGGGCAGTTGTCCCCCCTTCAGCCCATACCCCATAGGTAGTTACCTGGCAGGCATCTTTCTTGCCCTTGCGATAGCCAGCACAGAGCATGCGTGGGGTCACCTGGTAGCGGTAGGCCTCACTGCACAGGTCCTGAGGGACCAGCTGTACATCCACCTTCTGTAGGGTGATGCTACCAGGGCCTGCAGAAGCAAAAATGAGGGGCTGGGAATCGGCTCCCGCGGGGAAGACCTTCTCACTCTGCCCTGTCACTGCTGGCTGCTCTGCATGACTCATGGTGACAACGCTTCTATCCCCCAACCCCTGAACCGCTTGTTAGAGCATTCCCCTCCCTCATTCCTCTCAAGGGTTTCCAGGCTTGGCCCTCCCTCTGTTCTCTTGTCGGCCCTGGGGGATGCTGTCAAATAGGTGTGCAAGCTCTTTACTGTACTCCATAGTGGCCCCTGCTGTTCAGCCCAGATCTTGTCCTGGATCTTGGGGACAGAATCCACCAGTCTAGTGCTGGGCCAGACGTTGGAGTGTTGAAGTCCCTTTGGTTATGAGATGCAGGTGGAGAGGACTCCTCACCCAAGATTCCTGTGGTGGCCCTCACGACCCACCTGTCCTTGAGGCCTTTCCCTAGTCACACCAGCCCTGGCTTCCCTGCAGCTGGCTCAGGTCTCAGATCTTTCTACCTGACACCTATGTCTCTCCCTCCGACACCTAGTTCCTAAGCACCCCTTAGAGGTCATTCCAGCTTCACCGTAGACCCCTCCTCCTGACGCCTTCCTGGCCATGCTGGGCAGGTGCCTTCCCTGGGCTGTTTCCTGTTCCCCATCTGTGGTATCTCATACCATGGTCTGTCTTTCCACCATCACCTTCCTTGTCTGCCTCAATGCTTGACACATAGTAGGTGCTTGTATGTGTGTTGCCCAGCGAGCGACCGTGTGATCATCTCTTTGCTTTGCCACCCTCATCTTGGCCAGGTCACCTTTCTGAGCCTCAGAGTCCCCATATTTAGGCTATCTCTGTAGAGGTCAGGATGCGGCTGGGTGATAGGACATTTGTCTTGGTCCACCTGAGGCCCCAGCACCACACACAGCTGCCCTCTACTTCCAAGTGGTCAATCACCACATGCCACAGTTAGTCAAGACTGCAGTTAAGCCAGCCAAGTCTGCCTTTGCAGAACTGAGGGGCAGCCTCCAGAGAGGGCAGCTCCTGTCAATTAAGGCCAGGAGTGGGAAATACCCTTCCTAGCAGCAGAAGCAGGAAACCCTGGGCCCTAGTGGGAAGCCAGTTCTAGATCCAAGTCCCTGTCCAGCTCTCTTGACTAAGTAACTGAGGGACTCAGTAACTAAGGGACTCAGCCTCAGTTTTCTCATCAACAAAATGGGGCCATAGTGCCCACCCCTAAGCCGAGTGGCTTATATTACACCTTCCCCTCAGTGCAGTCTGCAGTAATGAAGACCCTCATCTGACCCCACTCCCACCCCCAGGGTTCATGTTGCCAAACTGGTATCCCTGTCTGTTCTAGATCTCATATTTATGCTTCCTGCTTAAGTTCTTCAGCACTGTCTAAGACAAAGGAGGGCCAGGAGGCTGGTAGCAGGACCCACAGGCCCTGTCACCAACTTCTTTAAAGTCCACTTCCATTGATCCTGAAGCTGGAGGGCCTGGTGGTGGGACCCTGACAGCCCTCTTCCAAGCCTGCACCCGAGATCCCAGATCCCTCCACCTGCCCCAGCTCACCCCCCTCTCGCTGGGCTCCCCAGCCTGTGATCCAGCAGTGCTGGCCTGGCTCAAAGAAGTGAGAGCGTGCAGGCAGGCAGACGGGGCGCACGGTGGCCGAGTACACCACAGGGTGGTCCAGCTGCAGCAGGGCCACGTCGTAGTCATGGCTGTCTTCCTCATGATACGGGTGCAGGAACAGGCGGCTCACCTTGAAGGACACCTCGCCCGGCCAGCGTGAGTTCTGCCGCATCTTTCCCAGGAACACGGTCCACAGCCTCGGGGAGGCCATGCTGGGTGGGAGACAGGGGAAGGGTGGCTCAGCTGCTTAGTCTCCCGTCCAGGGACCCAGTTGATCTCAGCCAGCTTGCCTACTGGGGTGAGGGATCCCATCTCCCTCTGCACCATCCCTCCTTTCTTCTCCCAGCCTCTGGCTGACATTCAGTGATGACCGAGTACCTGTCTGTGTTCTCATGCCTGGGCTCCACCCCCAGCCTCATCCCTCTTAGCTAAGCCTGGCCTTCTCTAGTAACTAAGGGACTCATCCTCAGTTTTCTCATCCACAAAATGGGGCCATAGTACCCACCCCTGAGCTGAGTGGCTTATATGACATCTTCCCTTCAGTGCAGTCTGCAGTAATGAAGAGTCTCACCCCCCTGTACCCCCCGTAAGCTTCATCTATGAAATGAGAGCATTCTCTATGTCCATGTTCTAAGGAGACTCCAGTGAGACACAAGAGCCCAGTGCCAGGGCTGAGGCAGTGTTTCCCTGTCCGTAGCCCATTTTTCAGACTCAGAAGGTGAGGCTTGGGAGGAGCTGAGTGAAGAAATTAGCAGAGAGCTAAGAAGAATAGGTGGGCAGAGCAGAGTGTGCCTGGGCACAACAAACAGGTCTGCAGAAGCCAATAGAGTTTGCAGGAGATTGCAGGCTTCTGTGGGAGGGGCCTGAGGGGTTTGGGGGTTCAGATCCAATTAGGACTGAAAAGGGGTTCATATCACCAGGGAAAGAGGTTTGAGGGCCAGTGAGATGTCCCCTCAGGGCTTCCCCACCCCCTCCCCATTATGGTTCAAATTATAGTAGGGGTGACGTCTTGTGACCAGCTTGGACAGTTGTCTCCTCCACTACCTCCCTGATGTCCAGCCCTTGGCATGTAGGAGGAGCACAATCACTGGGTTAATGGAATGAATATGTGATGGTGGTCTCAACTTAAAGAAATAGGAACACAGAAAGGTTGAACAACCAGCCTAGCAACACACAGCATGTTTGTGACATAACCAGACCAAATCCCACATGTCATGGCAGCTACTCTGGGACTCAGTCTATCCTTCCCTCTGTCTGAGTACAGTTTGCACACGCTATACCTCCCATGGCCTTCCCTTTGCCCCCTTCCATGCCCTGTGGTGTCCCCTCACCTGTCCTCCTGGAAGCAGTGGGCAGCTGTTATGACCCAGCGGTCAGCGATGAGAGCCCCTCCACAGATGTGTCGACCCCGAATCTGGAGGCTGGCCTGCCATGGCCACTCACCCTCGGAGGAGACGGCCCCGCCCACAATGCGGCTGGAGGGGCCCTGGAGGCCACAGTCTGGGGGGTGGGAGAGGGCCAGGGGGCGACGAAGAAGGAGAGGGGAGGAAGAAAGGCTCATGAGAAATGGAGACAGAAAGCAAAGGAAAGGAATGGGGGCGGGGACAGTGACAGAGATATCTAGGCACAGAACAGATACATGGTGACATTCCCCTCCTGCTTCTCATGGTCCCTGCCCAGCTCCCAGGCCTGGCCTTCATGCAGAGCCCTGGCTAGCAGGCTCACCACAGTGTTGCTCATCTGAGCCATCCCTGCAGTCTGACTGCCCGTCACACTCTGGGTTGGGCTTCTTCACACAGCTCCGGTCCTCACATTGGAAAGTGAATGTCCCACAGGGCACACCTGGGATGGAAGGGACCGGGCAGGCCACTGAAGGTGGGTCTCTGAGCAATGAGGGAGCCCTCCAAAGCGAGACCCAGAAAAAATGGCACCAGGAGAGGCCAGGAGACTAGGGAAGGAGGTCTCAATCACACCGAAGAGTTCCTCAAGTCTCTCCTAGGGTCTGCTCTCACCCCACATTCAACCTGGCCCATGGACATCAAGCCTGTGTTCCCTCTCTCAGACTAGAGCTGCTGACCTCACACTCCCATGAGGCCCCTGAAGACAAAACTATGCTTCTACCAGACTAGAAATATAAGAGCGGGGCTATGTTTCCCCAGTCGTCACAGACACGCCGCCCCACTGTGCTCTTTTGTAATGGACAAACCAATGCTCTCTGCTCTGTGCCCTCTCTCCTCACTCCCAATGCTCCAGTCTGCTTAAACCCCAACTTTCCAGTTAAAAGCACACCTCCTCCAAGAAGCTTTCCATGCCCCTAGTCTTCCCACATGACTGTACATGGTGTCCCAAAGACTCTCGGTCACCCGTTACATCCTCTTACTAAGAGGGCAGGTACCACGTCTCTGTTGTCTTATTTCTACCTCCTCACTGCACCTGACCCATCGCTGGGTAGCCTGCCCATGATGGTTGGATTTTCAGTTGGCTAGGAGACTACCTTGCTGACAGACTGGCTGGCTAGTTGGATGGAACTATGGACTCCTAGAAAGATAGTTGGGTATACAGAAAAATGGTTGCCAGGTCGGTGGATGGTTGGATGAGCAAGTGATTGTGTGACACAGAAGATGGGAAGGGTGGGTAGTCAGTGGGTGGATGGCGGCTGGATGGACAGACCTCTCAGTAGACAGCTGAACGTGCTGATGTGTGCACTGTAGGTTAGTAGTATTTGGTTAAGAAGACAGGGACCTTTGTAGCAATTGGTGTTGCTGTGACCCCCTTTGATCTCCTTGGAGACCTTGGGCAGGGTCTCCCTACCTTCTTGGCACTGCTCTTCATCGCTGCCGTTGAGACAGTCGAGCTGCCGGTCACAGACTCTGGGCAGTGAGATGCATGTGCTGTCCTCTTGGCACTGGAACATGGCTCTGCAGACTGTGGGTACAGAGGACAGTGATTGGAGGGGCCGGGGGACCAGACTGGGGCTCTACAATGGCAGCGCATGCTCACTGCATCACGCATCCACCATCACACAGCCCCAGTTCTACACACCCATTTCACAGAGATCCTGGAAAGGCCCATTTCATTGATGGGAACAGACGTGACTGATGGGCCCGGGGTCCCCAGAGGTTCAGGGTCAAATATGATATCTATTCCCCTGATTCTCTCCTCAGATTGAGAACAGACAGGGTAGGTTTGGAACATCACTGCCCAGATCCTTGATTCTCTGATCCTAGATGGTGACTTTAGGGATCAGAAGCCAACATTTGCTTGGCATTCTTCCTGAGAGCCCTAGTTTGAGGACCAGTTCCTGCCTCAGGCTGGAGGGATGAGAACCCCACCCCATGTAAGGAAAGAGATAAGGGATCCCTACCCTGGATCCCAGTGCCTGAGAGTCTCAGCCCAGCAGCCATCCCTGTTTGGCTCTGCCATCAGGCCAGGACAGACAGCTGGCACATTTGCTTATGATGAAAGGTAAAACCTCAGCTGAGGGTCACAGTGTGTCCCTTAGTGGGGATGGTGTGGGGGTTGGCTGGCTCTGGGGAGGACACTTTTCCACATTGCCATCCTGACACAATGCAAGAACCCTGGGTTCCTGGCTACTCTCGAGGAGGAAACGCACGTGGGGTAGAGGTAGTTCAGTGCACGGAGAGAGGAAGGGAGGTGTCAGATTGCTCACCACAGTTTCTCTCATCCAGGCCATTGGGGCAGTCCTTGATTCCGTCACAAGCAGGGACACACAGTCCATTCACAGAGCAGAGGAACTCTCCAGGGCAGGCTGGGGACCCACCGGAGGGGACCCACCGGAGGCAATGGAAGCAGAAGAGCACACTTAGGATCCATGGCATGAAATACACGCATTTGTGTCCTTACATGATTAGGTGCCCATACACCTGCTCCAGTGCCTGGTGTCTGTGGCCCACGCAAAGCTACATCCAGACGGCACACACAAAGGGATACACGTAACTGCCTGCCCTGCACATAGTGTCGTGTGCACACACGTATGAACACACATAGCCCACTCACTGTGGCCTAGCCTATGTTTGCGCACATCTGGGGACAGCAAAGGGTCAGGGCACCCATCCCCCATTGTACTCACGGTCTGATTGGTTGTACAAGCTGTAGTGCACTTGCACACCTGGGCCTGTGAGGGAGATCTGGGAGGTGAAGGTGATGGTGATGCCATCCAAGGCTACCATGGGGATCCTCTCAGCATATGGCTGCAGGGTACGGAAGCCACACAGCCTAGGAGGGACCAGGGATGGCTTAGACACATGGACTGGTTTCTCAGCCAAAAGAAGAAACGGCCTAGGTCCCTATGCACAGACAGGGTAAGGACCAGGTAGTCAGAAGCAGTGGGTCCCACCCACACTCCCTCTATCTTGATTTCTCCTTTGAGTGGCTGCTTAACCCCAGAGTCATCTTCTAGAAAGAAGTTTGTTTGTCACTCCCCTGCTCAAACCTGCAGTGGCTCCCGGTTGCCTATGGGATAAAATTCTGTCCAGATTCTAGCTCTGGTCACCCATAGGCGCTGAAAATATTCAAGGGACTATTTTCTGACTAGTCAAGGGACTCCTCTGAGGAGTCTCACTCTCCCTCCTTGTTCCATGAGGAAAATGATCATTTCTGCCAACCTTCAATCTACAATAAGCTTCCAACCTCAGCTGCCCAACTGTCATAGACTCACCCCACATGAAACACAGTTGGCCTGCCAACCAACCTGGCGGTCACACCCAGCTCATGGACAGAGATTACTGGGAAACTGCAAGGTGGAGCAAGAATCCGGGCCCCTCCAACCCAGTTCAGGGCAGGACCCTCACCATTACCTTCCTGGCCAGGCTCTGGCTTCAAGGGCATCTGTAACCTACACCCATGAGTAGTTCTCAAAGTGCAGGTCAGAGACCCCTGGGAGCCTAAAAATCACCTCTCTAGTGATACTCTCAACCTGTTTGACCCTCTCTGCCTTTTTCTCTTACAACACAGAATCTTCCAGATAGTGACTGGTGCACCGTGACTGAGGACAAACGGGTGCATGAGGGCGCCAGCCTGCTCTATTAAGCCAGTTATTAAAGAATCTGCAAATAATTTGAAGGGTTGATATTTGTGTTACTAGATGTCGGGGTGCCCCATCATTTCAAGGCAAATTAAGGGGTCCTGAAAAGGAATTGTTTTGCGAGCCCTGGAATCCCAACCGCCCAGCTGCTCGTCAAAGAAAGGATCGCCACCAGGGGGCGCGCGGAGCAAGCCTGGGTCTTTGCCGCCTCCCCTCCCCCAGCCCCCCCTCCCCCATGCGCCCTTTTTCAAGCTAAGGAAACATGGGTTACCAGTGGATAAAAAGAATCCTGGATTGTTATCCTCAGAGGACAGCCCCAGGAAGTGGTCAGGGCGTTTGGGAAATGTGATTTTTTTTTTAAAAAAAAAAATGTTATTTACGTTAAAGCATGCATTTTAAAGAAATCACAGCAGTTTCCCCTTATGCGTGGAAGATATTCCCAGACCCCCAGGGACACCAGAAATCCCAGGCAGTGGCAAACACTACCTGCACTATAAACTCTGCCTGTACACATCGCCTGATGTTAAGTCTCTCTTTGTAAATCGGGCTCTAAAAGAGAGCGGTAGCTAATGAAACAGATTCACTTCTGGAATTTTCCACTTAAGTTTTTTCCGATCACAGATTACCATGAGAAACTGAGAGAGAACTGGTGAAGTATACGTTTCTGAACCAACCAGATTTAACTCCTGACACAGGCATTTAACCCCCAAGAGCAGGGGTTGGTTTGTGTAAAGGAAAGTACAAAGCTCCAGAGAGGGGAGGGGGAGCGAGAGCCTAGCGGCCCTTGACCGATGAGATCGCCACCAGGGGGCGCCCTGGAGCAAAGCCCAGCCCCTTTCAAGCAAAGAGGAACCCTATTGTTCCTTGAGGGCCTTATTATAAATATATAAATTCGTGTTATGGTTATGATAAACTTATAGTTATCATGCGTTGCTATCCTAGGGAAGGGCCCCAAGAAGCAGACAGGGAAGCTGGGAGCATCCCAGAACAAATGGAAGATTCAGGCACACGGCATATGGAGCCCTGTTCCCGGGTGCAACCCTCTGAGTTTCTGGTCCTCCGTTCCTCCTGTCTGCCTCAGCAGCTAAGTGCTGGAGTCAGAAGGTGCTGGGGCACCATATGGCCTGCCTTGCTCCCCCAACCCTGACCCCACGCCGTGAGTTGGAGGGGGGGTAGGGAGGATCTTTCCCTCAGGCCTTATCCAGATGCACAGTGAGTACCTGTCCATCTGGCATAGCAGCAGCTTCCCACAGTTGGAGAGATGCTGGGTGGATGAGCAGAAGCATGGGCAGGAGAAAAGGAGTGGGGAGGGGCCAGGCCTCACTAAGAACAAGGCTTTTGCTAAGGACAAGCTGAGAGCAGAAGGACAGCTCTGAGGGAGGGACAGTGGCCTACTCTGTGATGGACAGGACATTTGACTAACACTGCAGAGCTGGGCTCCATTTAACTTTGCCTCAGCAAACTTCAGGCTTCAGTAAGTGTGGTGGCCGCACTGTGGTCAGGAGAGAGCCATCCCCTGCCCCCACCTCCTTGTAGATATTTCAGAGGACCTAGAAAAATGGTTTGGGGGACCTGACACAGAGTGGCTGCAAGTGGCAATAGTCACAGGGCTTTGGGGAAGCAGAAAGACAACTTAGAGCCAGGCCAAGCCACAAAGGCAGCCATGGGCCTCTGGAGCCTGTCATTCTGCCTTTTTTTTTTTTTTTCTCTGTGTAGCCCTGGCTATCCTGGAACTCATTCTGTAGACTAGGCTGGCCTCGAACTCAGAAATCCACCTGCCTCTGCCTCCCAAGTGCTGGGATCAAAGGCGTGCGCCACCACTGCCCGGCTATTCTGCCTTATCTTATGGCTGGAAGTTAGCAGAAAGGGTCAGGCGAGTCACAGGAGAGTGACATCACAGGAGAGGAAATGAGAGCAGGTTCCTGGAAGCCAACACTGCGGTAGTGCCCAGTGAGGAGGTTCTGCGAAACCCAGCAGCCAGATCTTACAAGGACAAGAGCCTCCACTACCTGCAGGCCACTGGAGGGCAAGAGGACTCTGCCAGGACAGCAAGACAGCAGGCAGAACTGGGAGAAAAGAAAATGACAGGGTGGGGACCAAGGGTGCCCAGCCAGTGGAGGAGCCCCTTGTCACTAGACTGGGGGACAGGGGTTCAGCCATCTCTCCCCTGTTCCTTCACTTGCTGGACCAAATGACCTGGTCTTCCTCCCCCCTCCTCCATCTCTCAGGCTCCTGCTACCCACACAGCAGATTTCCAGGTCACACTCTTCAGAGAATTTCCCAGCAATGACGTTATCTTTGTCAGCCCACAGTAACCAGAGACCAGGCCTCAGGCCTCTGTTGTATAACTCCCATCATGCCTTGCCTTCCGCCAGACGCTGTATGGGGCAAGGAGTTGGTTCTCCACTGGGGGACCCTGCATCCCAGGGGAAGGGCTGAGATGAGGTGGACTTTCCCAGTTGCTCTCAGAGGAACTGGTGAGAGGCACAGAGATGCCCTGATCTCCCACCGGTAGGCAGGTGCCCTGGCTGGGAATGGCTCTACTGAGAGATGACAGATAGCCTGTGGAGGCTGCTTGGAGCTTTCATGAGAAGACACCATACAACTGAGCGCTCGCTCTCTCTCTCTCCCTCTCTCTCTCTCTCTCTCTCACACACACACACACACACACACACACACACACACACCACAGCTGGGCAATCATGCCCTGGGGGCTGGCTGCCTGAGCTCAGGATGACATCACAAGCCACAGGGGCTTTTAGCAAATGACTCAGCCCCTGAGCCTCAGGCTTCCCGCAGACTGTGAGGCTTGTCCAACAAGCCCCTGAAGTTCATACTTGCAACCAAAATTCATGCTTGTATCTCCAAAGTCTTAAGCTAATGGCGTTTGGAGGAAGGACATTTGGGGAAGTGATTGGGTCAGGGGCTGCACCCGCTGAATGCATTGTCTAGAAGATAAAGGAATAGAAGCACTGGTGGGTGCCTCAAACTGGCACTGTCAGACAAGCCCTTTGGCCCTGCCTCATCTCATGACACACCCTCCCTGCCATGTTATGACTCAGCAGAAAGCCAGATTCTTTGTTTGTTTGTTTGTTTTTGTTTTTTGAGATGGGGTTTCTCTGTGTAGCCCTGGCTGTCCTGGAACTCACTCTGTAGACCAGGCTGGCCTCAAACTCTGAAATCCGCCTGCCTCTGCCTCCCAAGTGCTGGGATTAAAGGCGTGCACCACCACTGCCCGGCGAAAGCCAGATTCTTATGTCTTGCTCTTAGGCTCCCAACCTTCGCAACCAGGAGCTAAGCAAACCTCTATTCTTTATAAATCACCCTGCCTTGTTGATCTTGTTCCAGCCATAGAAGCAGGTAAGAACAGGATCTGTGTATGCCTCCCTTGCTAGACTGTGAGAAGCACGTAATCACTTTCCATGCCAGTGTGGCACAGAGTAAGAGCGAGTTAGTAGTTGTGGTTGGCACCTTCTCCACCCACCATCTTCTTCAGGCTTCAGCAGGAGGAGCTCTTTCAAGCCCTTTGCTTTGTTCGTTTCTATGTGACAGAAAAGCACTCTTGTTTGGGACAACAGGTCTGTGGAGGTCAAGGAATGACTTCTGGGAGTCAGTTCCCTCCTTCTACCGTGCTGGTTCTAGGGACTGAACTCAGGTCCTCAAACTTGGCGGCAAGCCTCTTTACCCAGTCAGCCATCTTGCATACCCATGGCTTTTTATTTTTTTAGGACTGTTATTGGGAGCTACCGGGTGGAGCCCAGGAATCACTATATGTTAAGTGAATGCTTCATCCTCAGAGCCCATCTAAGCCTCAGTATTCTCAGATAAGGTCCTGAGGCTGGGAGAGGTAAGTCTTGCCCAGGAAGAAAACAGGGGAGCCAGGCTTTGAGCTCCAGTCTTCCTGCCTGTAGCTGATGACCACTGGCAGGGGCCTTACTGTATCCCATCTGAGTTTCCCCAGTGAAGTTGGGCACTGAGCTCTAGGACCCACAACACTTGGCATAGGGACAGCCTAGACTAATAGGATAGCCTTGGGCACAGGCTACAAGAGAGTGCCAGCCCCTCTTTCTCTGGCCTCTCAGGGATAGTGACAACACTCAGGGCGGGGTCATGGTTGAAAACATAGCCACTTCATTCAGGAAACTACAGTTGATGCTCTAGGCAATGTGAGCGGTACCTGGACTCTGATCTGGAAACAAGAGGCCAGTCACGCCCAGCATAGGCGTGGTCAAGGGAGCTCCGTGAAGAAGGGCACCCATGACAGCACCCTTCCCCGTGCGGACCTTCTGACCCCTAGGTGTCTTAAGCTTATGTCACACAGTGGCTGGCCACTACAACAGCATGGACTCCCATCACACGATGGACATTTTACCTCCTTTCTGTCACTGTCCCCAACAAATTGGAAAAATTTGTCACTCCCTGCCACCCTCTCTCTAGAATAAGATCAACCAATAGGGCTTAGCAGTGTCCTCAGTTGCTGACCCTAGAGGACTGTCCATCTTCATCCTCCTGGCTAGCCCCTCCCACAGCTCCCAACACACACACACACACACACACCTCACTTCACAGCTCCCTGTGCCCTGCAAGCTCCCAAGAAGACGTTCTTAGCTAGGCCCTTCCTTGCCAGGAGACCAAGCAAACTGGCTGGATGCTGCAGGAAGCACAAATGCACAGGGCAACCCTGCTGTCCCTGTGAAAGCCAAGGGCACCAAAGATAATGTCATGGGAATGGGAGTGGGAGAAAGGCCAGCAGTGCTTCCATGTGCTCTCAAGTGCCTTGCGCCCTGTCCTCCCCGTTGGTGGAGCCATGTCAGGGTGCCCTGTGCCCTGCCCCCACTGTTGGTGGAGCCATATAGCTACAGAAGCCAAGGCAGCTCCACCATTTACCCTGCCTGGGACAGCCGGGATGGTAAGATATGTGCTGGGGCCTGCGGGACATCTGGAGAAGCAGGGGCTGGAGTAGGGGTGGTCAGGGCAGGAGGGGCAGTCAGGAGAGGCTTTGCTAGCTTCAGCCTCCACCCAATCTCCTCTGCTACCTCCGAGGCCCAGCACAGGTAGGGAGCTTGAGGTCCTCCGGGGAAGGGTACCTCCTGTTCTGGATCATCCACTGGCCTTGAGTACACAGTAGGTTGTACTTCTGCCTCCTCAGTGCATAGGCATCGAACCAGAGTGCCAAGCCATAGTCCAGAGCGGGGACCTGGGGAAGGAGAGCAGGCAGTCGCGTGTCACATAGGGGGTATGGGCAAGCTGGGGCACCTGCCTGCTCACATAAACAAGCCCCCACCCTCCCGCTTTAGCCTATGAGTACTTGGGCCAGACAGGATGTCTTGCTCCTCCTGTCCCAGGGGCTGACGCCTTATGGATTGTTCTGGGCAGAGGGCAGGCTGCAGGAGTAGTGGGACTCACCGTGAGATGCCAGGAGCAGTGGGTACTGGGCGAGTAGTAACTGGGGTAGTAGGGGGTACGGAGGAAGCCCTGTAGGTCCAGCCGGCCCTCCAGTGTCAGGTTCACCTGGCAGTCTGAATCCAAGAACAGCTATTAGGCCCTCCCCATAGTACCTCACTGCACCCCACTAACAGCAAAGCTCAGGGCCAGACATGGCTATGTAAGTGTGCCTCAGTTTCCACGTCCACAAAATGGGGAGAAGAGTATAGAGCTCACCCAGCAGCAAGTAGATGCAATGGACACAGTTCCAGCTGCTGAGTGACAAGCATGCTGCACTGAACGGTGTGCAAAATATGCTCACAGCAGGCCTCGAAGCGCAGCTATGGGGGAGAGCTGCTGCCTTTGCAAAGAGGGAGGGGCTGAGGCCATGACTCCAGGCTAGAGCATTTGCTTAACACATATGAAGGCCCCGAGGTCCATCCCAGCAATGCACACAGACACACATACACACACACACATGCACATACACGACCACCACACACACATACCACACTATGCACATACCACACACATACACACACACACATACACACTCATGAGAGTTACAGGAGAGGAGGAAGGCTTGGCCAAGTCACTCAGGAAGAGACTCTGGGGTAGAAGCAGCAGCAGTGACCTTGGGATCTCAGGTCACCTGTCCTTGGGGATCCGGAGCCCCAAACCTTTCCTTGGTTTTTCCTGGAGACCATGGTGCCTGAGAACCCAAGAGAACACCAGTTGACACACCTGCAGTGCCAGCTGGCAGTCTGTGGGAGAACCCACAGATGACCCAGGAGAGTAAGGGGAGACGTCAGACTCCTTCAGGGAAAATGCAGCTGGAAACAGCAAGCGGCTCTAAGGAGGCTCCCAGTCCTAGCTCAGGCAGGGGTCTCAAGTTAATTCTGCTAACCCAGAGGACAGCGAGGGGGTAGGGAGGGGTGCGATGGGAAGTGAGAGGCAGGAAGAATTGTCTGAGGCTGCAGATGAGCCAAGGAAGACCTCCTGAGGTCTGCTGGGCCCTGGGAGGAGTGTGAAGGAGAAAGGACAAGAGGTAGGAAGGGAGGGGAGGGGCCCACTGCGCATTGAAGGCTTCCAGGGCCACTCTGTGGCCTATAGGACAGAGAAGGCATAGGGCATGCCACCAGAGACCAGGGCATCTGTCTGTGTCCCCCTCCATCCTTGAGGACCCTCACCCTGGAAGGCCACAGACTTCACTGAGAGCAGGAAAGGGTCATAGTAGCTATGCAGGCCCTTCTTCCACACCACAGCCATGACGGAGCCTGATGCCAACACCTCCATCACGGGTTCCTGGCGGCTGCAGCCATAGACCCTGATGGAGCAGAGACGTGGGCAAGATGGTATAATCCAAGAGACACAGAAATGACACCAGGGGAAAACCCTGGCATCAAACAATGGCACAACTCAGCAGTGCCTGCCCCATTTCTGCAGAGCCTTCTAGGTTCAGCACTCCTGTGTCCATCTTGGAGGAGATGGTCAGGGCCTTAGAGGCCCCCAGCTACCCAGTACAGAATGAGGGTCACAATAGCTGCATATCTTCAATATTGTCTATATCACAAAATGGTGAGCAAAAGTATACACCCGTTTTACAGATGAGAAAAACTGAGGTTCAAACAGGAAAGCACTGTGTTTTAAGGCACACAGCTAGGATGCAGCAGAGTGCTAGTTGAAATACCAGGCTGCTGCCAGATTCTAGAATGTTCTAACAAGCCATGTGCCCTCCCAGAGTTGACCTTAGAGATCACCTACAGTTGGTTAGTTATATCCAGATGGGGAAACTGAGGCTCTGAGAAGAGAACAGAGACCACTGCTTGGCACACAACCTTGTCGCCTTCCCTTCCACTGCCCTCCACAGCAGCCATATGGGCCTGAGGCTGAGGCTGCAGTGCAGAGTGTGGCCTTTGACCCTGGGTCTCCCTCAACCCTTCAGGGAAGGACTCACGAGGTGATAAGTCTCTTCTCCAGGGGCCCAGCTGCGTCGTACATCGCCACTCTGTCTCTGCAATCGACCCGGGTCCACTCCAGCCTCACTTTGAGCATGAGGTCCTGAGACCCCTGCAGATGCCACAGGCAGCTAGTGGTCTGCTGGTCAGGCCCCTTCAACTGGAGGACCTGGCCTGGGTTCACGTAACTGTAGCGGTAACAGCCTGAAGGTGGAAAAGGACAGAGCCCTTAGTCAGGAAGAGAGACTGGGAATGGCCACAAAGCCTTCTCCAGCCATGGTAGAGGGCAGGAAGGAGAGGGGCTGGGCCAGGCTTGGGCACCCACCTTTCTTCCCCCTGTAGCTCCCCTGCCCAGCCTCTGGCTTACACACTCATTCAGTCCTTTAACAAACTCACGGAGCCCTGTGGGCCAGGATGAGTGCCCGGCACAGATAGCGCAGAAGATGAAGGCCTTGGACCCAGCCCAAGATGTATGGATGGCAAGTAGCAGAGAGGCCTGGGGGGAGCTTTGCAGAATCTTATCACAGAGCAGGCATTACAGGAGAGCAAGATAGGGATAAGGAGGTAGACAAGATCACATCAGGGACAGCAGTGCCCCGTCCTGTGGCTATAGGGAGCCGAAGAAGGTTAGGCAGGTCGAAGCTAGTCTGGCATAGATCCCCCTGGAGTGGCACTGTGCAGGCTGAAAGACCAGCAAGTTAGCTACCTCATCCACCCAGAAGAGTTAAAGGACCAGTGCCAACCACACAGGGATGCTGCGAGGCCCAGGTATAGCTAGCATCTCACACCTACCATCCTGTTCCCTATCCTTAGCAGCTCTCTGGACGCTTTCTACACTGGGAGGCTGGCTTTCCCATCTGTATACTGAGAACAGTGGCCCACACTCACCAGGCTGCCACAGGCTGGGGACAATATTTACTGGGACACACAGCATGGAGCCAGAAATGCCATAAACATTGAATAAAAGCAATGTGTCTTCCTGTGACTGAGGAAAGAGGAAGTTAGAGGGAAAAGCTCTGTGGCTCAGCACTGTGGCTGTCCCCCACAGCTGTCCCCCTCAGCTGACTCCCACAGCTGTCCTCCACAGGTGACCCCCA
>JADRCH010000174.1:152817-180992 GCA_019843965.1 Rhynchomys soricoides
CACAGCTGACCCCCACAGCTGTTCCCCACAGCTGTCCCCCACAGCTGACCCCCACAGCTGACCCCTGAAGCTGTTCCCCACAGCTATCCTCTGTGGCTGAGGTTCAGCCCCAGGCAATAGCTATCCTCATTTCATAACTCCTCCTGCATTTCACCAGACCCCACACCCCAGGACATCCTTCCATTAAACTCAATTTAATACAGTTAGTCTTCTTATTAAGTATAATAAATTAAGTGCACTTATAAAACTTAATTTACTTAAAGCTCATTTAATCCACGAGCTTGGATGCCATGCCCAAGCCAGCAAAGCTGTACCTCCAGGTACCCATTAAGCCTGGCCTTCAGCTTCGTGAAGTCGGAGGCCAGGCGCTCTGCCAGCAGGCTCAGGGAATCTAGGACTGAACCTGAGACGGGCGGGGGTGGGGGAGAGGCTGTTAGTACCATCCTGGCACTGACATGTGTCAGTTGTGTGACTCTGGCCAGTAGCTTAGTCACCCTGAGTTCTGGCATACATAAACACAACCCTTGACCTATCCTCCGTGTGGTGCTGAGGGCCAGGAAGGGCTGCTCCCTCTTCTGTCCTAACTCTAGGGGGATGCATACCTCCTGGGCACAGAGGCTGCTCAGGCATCTATCTGCCTGGGGAAAGGAGAGACCTGTCTTTGCTATCTGGCTTCTTGGAGATGTCTTCTTTGAACCTTGCTTTAAGCCGTCTGCTAGCCATTTTTTAAAAAGGTTTATTTATTCTTATGAATACAGTAGCTGTCTTGACACACACCAGAAGAGGGCATCAGATCCCATTACAGATGGTTGTGAGTCACCATTTGGTTGCTGGGAATTGAACTCAGGACCTCTGGAAAAGCAGTCAGTGCTCTTAACCGCTGAGCCATCTCTCCAGCTCACCCCCTTTCCCCCCTGCTAGCCATTTTAATAATTTTCTTTTTTGAAAAGTAACGAAGTGGAGATATGTACCCTCCTGCCTAGTACTAATGGCAAGCAGGACTGAGAGTCCTGCCCCGGGACTGGATGGAGGCAGTAAATACGCATGCCTGCCTCTCCTAGGCTTTGCTCATGGTATGTGGATCCATGTCTCATCTGACCAAGGTGCCCTTCCCCACTAGACCCAAGGAACTCTCAGCTTCCCAGGCTTGGGCCTGATACCTGGCCTGGGCTTGCAGCCCTGTCTGGGCCTGACGGCCTGGCCCCTAGGAAAGCTTTGGATGCTGAATCAAGAGCTGTTCCTTCCTCCTCCCTGGACCCTCACCTGACTCCTTGCTCCACCATGCAGCTATGGCTACCTCCATGCCCTGCACAGAACTGTTCTTTCCCTCACAGCCTATCTGTTCTGGCTCTGGCACTTGGCCTGTGATATTCTGTGTATCTGTCTCCCAGTGGGGATCAGACCTCACAGCAAGTGTGTGTGTGTGTGTGTGTGTGTGTGTGTGTGTGTGTGTGTGTGTAGTGTGTTCTGTCACCCAGGTGGCCACAGTGTAAACAGGGGCCTGGTGTGGGGAAACTTAGTCTACTCAAAAGGTGCCAGGAGGCTGGAACCACATGACTGGCATACGTGATGCCTGGGTTCAGTCCTAGCACTGAAAAAAAAGTTTGACTTCTCCCCCACCCTTTGACTTCTGTGGGTACCTACACAAGCAAGAAGCACAGCTCCACCATCAGAAACGCAAGGCCATTTGCACCAGAGAAGACATGCATAAACCACAGCCTGCATATGGACATTGCAGGACTGACACCAGAGGCTGGCTATGACTAGCAGTTGCCTCTGAGGCCCAGCACTGTCTATTCTGGAGCACTGAGGGTGACCAAGCCGACATTGACAACTTGCTGACCATGACCTTTCAAAAGAGCACCATAAAGCAGATGGAAAGAGGGCAGTGGCTTATTTGGGGTGTTATTTTCGTTTTTGACAGGGTCTCACTATGCAACTCAAGCTAATCTCAAAGTCCTATGTTGCCTCGTTGGCTTCCGGAGTTCTGGGATCAACACGTGTGCCACCACACTCAGGTGTGATCCTTCAAAAGCCCTCTCCTGTGATGAAGCAGGAAACCTCCAAAGACGGAATAAAGCAAAGAAGGTGGTAGCAGGAGCCTCTCCGACTGCACAGAGTTCTCAGTGTGATGCCCCGGGTCCTGAGGGGTCAAGGTCAGACTCTTCGTATTAACACTAAGATCCTTGTTTCTTTTGCCTCCTGGAAAACACAGCAGAGCATTCCAGGGCTCTGTGACCTGTGATGTCACAGCAGACCAAATACAGACACTCACAAGGTGGCCATAACTGACACCAACAGAGAGGCATCACAATACCTTTCTGCAAGGGCAAGCTGCCACTTCTTATAAAAATATTTTATTGACATGAATGGACTTGTTGTTATTGCAGTGTGGTGGCCCACATCCGAAATCCCAGCACTCAAAAGACTAGGGTAGGAGGATTGAGAGTTTGGGGCCAGCCTGAGCTACATAGAGAATTATTTTCTTAAAAATAAAATTTAAGGCTGGGGAGTCATGGTGTGTGCCCTTAATCCCAGCACTCAGGAGGCAAAGTCAGGCAGATCTCTGTAAATTAAAGCCCAGCCTGGTTTACAAAGAGAATTCCAGTACAACCAGGGGCTACACAGAGAAACCCTGTCCAAAAAAAAAAAGAAAAAGTCAAAGGCTTTTTAACTAAGAAGCAAAATCGGAGCTGCTTGGGGTGGGGAGGTGCTTCTAGAACAAGAAGGAAAACACATTTGCACAAGGCATTTTCCCATAGATAGATGATAGACAGATAGACAGATGATGAAAACAGGGTCTGTGTTCTTGACCTCACATCACCCTCATCACATCAGGTATATCTGGCCCAGCTCAGAATAACTCTGTATGAGAAACTTGGCTTTAACTTTTGAAATGTGCTTTGAGGTCAGCGCTTAGATCCACCAAGGGCAGGAGGAAAGGGAATCAGAACAGGCATACCTAGGATTTGAAACCATCTTCCTCCCTACTTCCGCTCTAGGTGGCAACACTAGCAGGAATCTGAGCACTAGGGCTTGTGTCATAGGGCACAGTAGTCTAGACAGCACGTTATGTGTACAACCCCAGGAGTCACCAGTCCCTAGACTACAGCATGCATGGTACCCCTAACCTTGTACAACAGAGTGGGCTGCCTGGCAACTGGCTACTCAGGCCTCAATAGCAAGCCAGTAGGGCCTCTGGGAGAAAAAGTGATTCTAACAGTGTGGTGTCAGGCAGAGAGAGGAGGGAGGGTTAGCCCAGCAGAGGAGGGAAGGGTAAAGAGAGAGCTCTTGAATGTGCCCGAACCATGCCCTCCAACAGACCTGTTTAAATGCTGCAAGGGACCAAGCATGGATTGGCAAGATGGTTTCTACCTTCAGTAGGAAAGAAGGTAGGTAGGCAGGTTAATTTGAGTGACAGGCAGCAGGGATAGATTTCCACATGGCTTACCTACAGCTCCCCGCAGGGGTGGACTCACACTCACATCTAAGACACAGGCATGCAAGCACACGTCTACCTGAGCCCCCACCCAGGCTCAGAACCCTCACCCAGGTCTTCCCTTCTAAGATCCCCCCAGTGTTTCTAGGCTGGGGTTCTCTGTCCCCACAGGGGCTCGGAACCCCCACCCCCGTGATGGACCAGACAAGAAGACCTCGGGAAGAGGCCAAAGCAAGGACACAGCAGCGTACCCAGCGTGGAATTCAATACGACTATGTCGTTCACGCTGGCTTCTGTCAAAAGGAAATAACAAACAAATAAACAAGGGCAAAGCCAAATAAATAGAACACTGAAAATAAGAACAGGGAAGAGAGCCGAGCCAGGCTCAGCCGAGGTAAGCCCTCCAGGCCCTCCGCCCCCGCCCTCTGTCCTGTCTCCAGGATCACCTGAGCATCCCATCCCCTGGAGGGGGTCAGCCTCCCCCGGCCTTGCTGCGCTAACCCCACCAGGATTTCCGTTGCAGTACTGACCCAGGATCACCAGGCTTTCCGGGTCCACCTCATATTCGGTCCTATAGGAAGCCAGGGTTGAGCTGTTGGACAGTAGCTCACCCACGAGGAGCTCGCGTACCACCTCAGGGCTCAGGGTCAGCCGCTGGTACTCAGGGATGTCAAGGATAAACCAGAAGAAGCAGATGAGGGGTCCCTCCCTATGCAGACA
Organism: Rhynchomys soricoides; assembly: GCA_019843965.1. Taxonomy (NCBI): domain Eukaryota; kingdom Metazoa; phylum Chordata; class Mammalia; order Rodentia; family Muridae; genus Rhynchomys; species Rhynchomys soricoides. Next base: position 156,977 of record JADRCH010000174.1, read on the forward strand.
GAAGTGAAAGGTGCCTGAAGTCCCCGCCCAGCCCCCACTCAAGGGGGAACTGAGATCCAGACCCGTTGGGCACTGGCTATGCTTTCTTCTCATTCTCACCCATAGGAGGAGAGATAGAGTCACAGGAAGTCTTAGGCCATTTGGTAATTGGCAGAACCAGATATGACCAGGCAAGCCAAGTCCTGGACTGGGGGTCCTGGGCCATATGCTTTCAAGTATATCCTGAACCTGGACCCACTTAGATCAGGCATTCCCAGTCACGGTGTGGTGTGAACCCTGTCACAATACCACCACCATCTGTAGATGACAAGACCAAGCTCAATAAAGGGGAATCACATGTCGGAAGCTAAGTTCCTGCCCTGTCTCTGTTTCCCCTATGTTCTTTGTCTTCTTTATAACAGAGTTTTGAGACAGAGTACGGTTAGGACACTGTGTCAGTTCCCTACAGGGCCCAGCCCTCATGCCTTTAGATCCGTGACTTTCACAGGGGCCCTTTGGGCCGGGACAACTCACCCAAAGGAGTAGATGGAACTGGAGTTGTAGTAAGTACCCAGGCGGGTGCTGGCAACAAGCTCTTGGAGCTGTGAGAAGGAAGACAAAGACCTGGTTACCCTCCATGTTGGTATAGGTACAGGCTTCCTAAGTCCCTTCTGGTCATCAAACCTGTACTTGCCACCCTCACAAGCACAAGGTTAAGCCAGGCACAGCCCTCACACCCTGATCCCTGCCACACCCCACCCCACCCCACAACCTCCAGTATAACCAGCCCACTCTGGGAGCTCAGCTTGCCTGCTGTTAACAAGTAAGGTACAGCTGAGAGCAATGGAGGTGCTATCAATAGAGCACACTTGGTGTCCCCTGTGAGGACATCTTGATGCTGGGGTACATACTATTCAGCTCTCTGGCTCTCATGGCTGGGGATGCCTCCAGTGTTTCTATTTGTACCCTGAATAATAGTCCTGTGCCTGGTTGAAAGTGGAAGGGGCTAGCAGCCCCCCGTCCCTAGTGCAGTGGTCATTGCGTTGTAAGAGGAAGGAAAGGCTCTGACAATGTCACCTGCAAGTTCCCTACTGCAAGAGACAAAATCTAGGTCTCTTTCTAGTCAGTGGAAACCTGTGCATGATCCTGTTTCTCCAGCACAGTCCTTTTCCATGATTCCCAGGACAGGGCCTCCCCCAGTGAGCATTCCCAGCAAAGTGATGGACAAGCCTACCAGACTCCCAAACATGTGACTTAGCCCCCTCACATTTCCCCCTCCTGCCTTCCCATCCCTCCCCACCATCTTCTGGGCTTTGGCAGTTTCACTTCGGAAAGCAATGGACTCCCGTCGGGCCAGGTCTTGGGAGAAATGGCGGTTGAGCACCCGGAGGCTGCCGGAGTACACCTGGTTTACGGTCACTTCCGCCTTGTACCCTGGTCAGAAAGAAAGGGTTATGGAGGGAGCATGTCCAAAAGTCTCTTGCCACTCTCACTTCCTGCCACCCCAACCCTCTGAGCATCTTGTGCCTCCAAAGCATCACTGGTCTCCCTGCTTCTCCTCATCCCTATCTACCAAGTTACACAGGGATCCCTAAAAAGTGGCATGCTGAGCATCCGCTGTGTTGGGTAGACTGGAAAGGGGCTGCAGTAAGTAGAGAAGCAGCTGTGTGGCCAAAATGGATGCCTGCGGGCACATGGGCACAGGGAACAGGAGATTGTAGGGACTGGCAAGATCTGTGTTCTGCACACGTGGGGTTTGAGGGGATCCTTGGACATTCAAGGGGTGAAGCAGCAACAGTGGTGGAGGGCAGCCTGCGGACAGACCTGAACTGGACAAGCAAAGTTGGGAGTGGCCGTGGATAAAGAATGTTGACCACTAAGGATGCCAAAGAAAAGTGGGTAGAGACAAAAAGGAGAACCTTCCCTGGCAGAGGATGATAAAGAAATGAGAGCTGAGGTTGATTGTTGCTAGGAAGACTGCGTGCTCCTGGCCCCCAACAACAAGGGACACCTGACTCCAAGATCCAACAGTGGCCACGACAGGGGCTAAAAGAGCTGGGGCTGGGAACATCAAGCTTTGAATGTTGAGTGGAAGGGTGGCACTGGACCCAGAGCATGGCCAACTGCTCCTGGAGCTCCATGGGACTGTTCAAGGGACATGATTTCAGGGCCGAAGGGCCAACGTCAGATATGAGGAAGAGGTTCACGAGCCTGGGTGTTCTCTAGTGGTCCTCTTGACACTATATGCTGAGCCTTGGAGATTCAGAAGTGACAAAGCTATGGTCCTCTCTCCAGAGGAGCACATGGGGCTCAAATGAGCAGAGGCACTAATTGGTACCAGGTCCCATTGGTACGTATGGGCCTCCTGCAGCAAAGCACATTGGCTTTGAGCCCAAGGGAGAGCCCAAGAGGGCTGTAGGCAAGGAATAACATGCTCATATACCCTGGCTTGGTCAGATGGAAGAGTTGGTGCTAAAGAGTTTTCCATCCCTGGCTGAAGGGAACAGGGAGCACACTAAGCCATGGGACTCAACAGAGGTCCAGCAGTGTGCCCACCTTGGGGGATATGGGGATGGGTACTCAGGTAGAATACACGGAGTGGAAAAAGCACCACAGGACATGGAATCTTAGTTCATCCAATGTGTCCCTCACAGCCGAGATAATCCTCCTTATATCTACCCTGAACCCTCCCAGGGGGTCACTTCAACTGGATCCTCATTTTCCAATTACCTAGGAAATACCAAAGCATGACTCCTGCTGAGGCCAGCGCAGCCAAGACCAGCAACAGTGGTGTAAAGCGGAGGTAGTCCCGGTCTTTTCTCTTGGTGTTTTTGGGGGCCTTGAACATCCCCTCTGGCTCGGCAGCTTCCTCTCCATCACCTCCATCACCTTGACCATCAGCCGCTTGGGGAACCTCGGCGGTGGGCATCCTGGTAGAAGAGGGAGCAGAAAACACATCTTGGCATCTGCAGGGGAACCTTTGCTGAGACCCAGTGGCACTCAGAAGCAAGGTAGCAAGCACCCTTGCCCTTTGCATGGAAGGGCAGGGACCTGGGAAGTGGTGACTGTGGGTGGCTGCTAAGCAGCTCACAGGGAATAGAAGTGGCCTCAGGAGGACATCCCAGAAGGCAGGCAGCGGGGCTGAATGGTTTGGCTCTCAGTGGGTCCTGAGGTAGTGCCCACAAATAGATGGGAACCCTTTCTGTGTGGGTGCTTCATGTAAGCTTCTCAGGGTTTTGCATCCATTGGACAGATGAAGAAGGTGAAACCTAGAGTGTCCTGGGATTTGCATCATTATCCTGGTATTTGAATACCATTTACACAGATGAAAAAATTGAAGCCCAAAGAGACTAAGCTCCCTACTTAAGATCACTCAGCAGCAGCTGAGTGACTCTTTGACTTTTCCTCTACTCTGGCTATCTCTTGTAATGAACTAGTCATGGTCAAAAGACAATGGGATGTCATCTCTTCTTACTCTTTCTGTCACTTCACTGTCTTTAGATACTGCTAAGAAAACTTTGGACACAGAAGGACACACATACACACACACACACACACACTAAACTTAAAAAAAAAAAATAACAGAGTCATGAAGAATGCTTGGTAGAGCACATCTATGATCCTAGGCCTCAGGAATCTGAGTCTGAGGCAGGAGAATCCCCTTTTCCAGGTCACTCTGGACTGGCTTGTCTCAAACAAGTCTGCCAGCAAGCAAGCAAAACCAGGCAGTCTTTGGCCTTGTGCTCCTCTGGGGCTTCTCCAGGAGCCCAGCTCAGGGTGTTTCCCTCAAATGAAGTGGCTGCTAGGGTGTAGCAATGGGGCGAACATGTCTCCAGGCACAGAGCCTCTTCCTTATCTCATTGCCTGTGGGAAGCAGGGCTTGGTGGCTGAGATCCAGAAAGGATGCTGAGTCTGCCCTTGACCCCTCCACTCGGTGACTGGCTCAGTCACCCCATTTTGTTAGGGCTCCCAGAGTCAAAATCTATGCTGGATATGGGGGTGAGGGTCACAGTAAATACACAGCCCCCGCTCCATCTTCGGTACCCATAAAGATGACCTCACCACGACTTTTGCTATTAGACAATGGCTCACATTTTTCTGAAGCCCAATCTGTCATAAAAATGTGTGGCTCTACCTTCCCACGGCACTGAGAACCCACAGCCTTCCTGTGAAGCCCAGACCATCCTTGGACATAAAAGTTCCCCCCTCCCTGCCTCATCTCCTAAGTGCCGGATTGCAGGAGTGTGGCCTCCATTCATCTGTCCCCACCCTTCCTGACATCTCCTTGGCTCATCCAAGTCACTCTCCTCACTCTACCATCTAGGCCACTTCATCTGCCTCTCCCAGACCCACTGTCCCATCATGACCACTCCCATCAGTGAATTCCCACACAACTGCCAGGGTGATGTCATCATCATGTGCCCAGTTTTCGAGCCACACATAGCTGCAGCCACCTAGAGCACAGTCCCAGATGGCCCTATGTGTCTTCCTCTCTTCTTCCTCCTTTGACTACAAATATGCTTACTCTTTGCTGGATCGCTAGTGCCTACCCCAGGGCCTTTGCACTTGCCACCTCTACTGCCAGGAATGTTTCTCCTTCAGTTTGTCTCATGACCCATATACCCTTCAGGTCTTTCCTGCTCCCTTCTCTACTGACATTTTCTTTATGGTGTTCCTGAAGACATACTCCCATGATATGCCTAAGAGTCTACTGTCTTCTTTACAGCTGCACAAACACGAGGCTTTCTCCATCACCACTGTGTGGCCTGCTCCCATGCAGAACCTCATACAGTGCGGGTCCTCACTTGCTGTCCAGGGAATGAATATAAGATCCCAAGCCCTTCCCACTTAGCTCAAAGATGCTACCCTCACAAGTGGCTGACCCATCCCTGACCACCTTCTTTCTTGCTTCTTGACATTGTTTTTGCTTTGTTTTTCTTGATTATGACCTTGAACATCAAGGGCAATTGTAAACTTTATGGAACAAATGCCAGCCACCAGCCCTGGGCGTGGTGTTGCTTGTACTGTAAGACCTGTAAGTCCTTGGTCACTCATAAGCAACTGTCCCCTTCCCCAGTGTTCCTCTTCTGCTGAACTCCCTCCTAACCCACAAGCCCTGATGTGAATTATACACTCAGTGGAGACAGCAACCTCCTCCAAGAAGCTCTACCAGAGTGCCCTGGAAGGATGGTGGTCCCATCAGTGCAACTGACCAGGTGGGTGTGCTCTCTAACCCATGATGTGGAGCCCCTTGAAGGGCACAATCTTCTCTCCTGGTGGAGCATCTGCTCTGTACCCTCTCCCACTCTCTTGACTGTGGAGAGCCTTGTCCACTCTCAGCAGGCTGAGTTCACAGGGACAGGGCCACTAGGTAGCACAGTGTAGATCTGGATTCGACCACAGTTGTAAGAGTTCCTTTCCAGCCATGGACTGAATGACGACACAAAAGCCCCATTTCGCCTCCAGCAACCTTGGCTGTTTGCTTTACTGTCTCTTTTTAGTGATTGGTGACTCAAAAGTACTGAGAGGTGAACTCCCTAAGACTGAGCAGAAGACCCAAGTCAGGATCTGACCCGAGGACATGGGAGGTACATGTTGGCACTAGAGGAAGCCCTACTGTGAACCATTGAAGCTAGGGCCTGAGTGTGAGCCACAGAGAAGAGATGGCTGGGAGCTCCTGCCACACGCATAAACCCATGTACACCCATCCCTACATGTGTAGAGACTGAGATGCATGCGTGCATACACACACACACACACACACACACACACACACACACGCACACACGCACACACACACCAGCCTACAAAACAAAAGTCCTGTATGTAGGGACGCAGAGTGGGGCTTTGGCTCTGTCTTGCTCTCCAGAAAGTCTGGGATGTGAAGTTATATAGAATGAGAAATTAGACAACCAAGCCCATAAACTGGGCCTCTCCTGTCTCTGAGTGCCTGAATCATAGGTCTCCCAGTCCCTGGAAGCCCTCCTGTACCCTGAACCTTAGGCCGAGTTAGGTTTGCTCCACCTACCCTTCCCCAACAGCAGCTTGGTGCACCCTGTGGCTTCTGTGCCAGGTCACTCTGGCTGAGGAGGCCCTGCAAGCCACTCAAAGCTCTAGTCAGCCAAGTCTGACTCTTGGAGGAGATGCTGTCACCGGGCCATTCATAGATCCTGGTCCCCTGGCCCAGAGGCCCCTGCTTACCTTCAAGAGTGGAAGGTAGGCGCCGGGCCTGCACACAGGCCTGGAAGCCTCTGTTTATCCAGGCCAAGGTCTCTCCACCCCCAACTGGCCAGCTTAGGTTGGATCAATGGCCTGGAGCCATGGCTGGGGTGTCTGGCCCTTGTCCCTTGTGGCCTGTGGCCCCAAGTTCCATGGGCCTCCTGTCAGGTCCAGGGCAACAATGTAACTGAACATAGGTAAACAGGCAGGAGGCAGGAGGCAGGAGGCAAGTAATGCCCGCCTCTCTAACCCCGCCCTGCCCCATGGGTGCCCAGGGGGCTGGACAAGCAGGAGCAGGAGACCTGAGCTCTCCCTCGGGGCCTGTTGCTTGGTGATATTCCTGCCTGGTTACAGACCCTGGTCCCCTAAGAGCGTGAGTGGGAAACTGCAGAGGTGGATTGGCGGATTCAGGTGAGAACGGGCTCACACAGCTGACACTGGCCAGAAAGGCTTGGGCCCATGCCTTCTGGAGACAGGAGAGAAGTGGCTTGGGATAGGGGAGCAATTGATACCCTCGTCCATCAATCTAGGAATTATTGGTATTCTACAAAACTCTGCTGTCCACTGGCCACATGTGTCCCTTGGACATGAAATAGAGTCAGAATGAGCTGAGATAGACTCCTAGGTAAGACACATTCCAGATACCTAGCAAGCAAAAAAAAAAAAAAAGTCATCTCATTAATCACTTGGATATGGGTTGCAGACTGAAATGTTAGCTTAGCTGCTCTCTTGGGTTAGAGGAACTGTGCAAAGATGAGTCCCACTTGCTTTTCTCCATTTTGATGTTCCATCTAGGAAACTGAGGCTACAAGCAGGGCTCATATTAGAATTTGACGGTACAGTGCTGCTGCAGAGGGGCTGGGTGTCACCCAGACATGTGATTGCCATGTGGCAGGCCACTGGGGAGAGAGTAAGGAGGAGTGAGCCGAGCTGGGAAGGACAGTCTAAGAAGGAATGGATCCTCATAGGGTCAAGGGTCAAAGGTCAGGCCCACAGGTTTGGGCAAGGACCCAGAGAGAGCTGTCAGGGGATGACAGTAAGGAGAGCTACCAGCCAGATCACATGATGTGAGCCAAGGGTTCCTATAGAGAATTGTGTATGTATCTGCGGCTCAGTGTGCTGTGAACATGTGTTTCCCTGTGTGCATGTACGTGTGTGTATCAGGCGTGTAGGAAATATGTGAGCAGTGTAGAATGTATGTGTAGACAGATGACATATGTGTATTTAGGAATGTGTATGGGGGTGTGTGAAAATCAAACGTATGAAGGACATGCCTGGAGGGTGGGGTGGGTCTGTGCAGGCCATGGAGCATAGGGATCTGTGTGTGAGCCTAAGTGGGTATGCACCTGTTCACAGTGAGGCGGACATGGGTCGTGAGGCAGAAGGTGTATGGAGCTGTGAGGCATGGGTGGAGTAAGAGATGTGCATGGGGCGTGAGGCTTGGTGTGGGAAGCTATGGAGCGTGAAGTGAGTGGAGAGAGTGTGAACACACACCTGCTCTGAGATGCCGGCTGATATTCAGTGGACAGGCCATTCTGTGCTAGAGGAAGCAGGGCGGGTCCCTGGCCCTGAGTCATGATCCCTGGATGATTCATTGCAGCTATTGGCACCCTCTGGGCCAACAAGAAAACGGTGTTGTGAGGATGGAAAGGTATAAATGACTCAGAGTGAAGGTGGCTCTCCATACCATCCCCTGATAGCTCTGTCTGGGCCCTTGCCCAAACATGTGGGCCTGACCCTTGACCTGTGAGGGTCCATTTGTTCCTTGACAGTCTTTCCCAGCCCAGCACATTCTTGTTACTCTCTCAGTCTCCAGCTTCCACACTGCAAACCTTCCCAGGGGACAGGAACTCAGGGTGGGAACGAGGTCCATGTACCACCAGGTCACAGACATCCTGAGCCCCTCTTCTTGTGCCCTGTCCTGTCCTCTGGTCTGCCAAGTGGCCTGGGTCCTGGCCCAGGCAAGATGGCAGCAGAGAAATCTCAGAAAGATCTCACACAATTGGTGGCCTCTGCACCTGGTGACCACAGCCATTGATCCATTCAGCCTGGGAGAGGGGCTGACCTCAATAGAGCAAGGATTTAAGATCTTGCTCAGAAGCTGGAGCCATGGCTGGGGTGTCTGACTCCCTCATCTTCTGCTTCTCTCTGCTTCTCTCTGCTTGTCCCCACAATAGGGACAATAGGGACATACTTCCACAGAGATGCCACAAAGGTCTCACAAAGGTGCTCCTGGGACTCTGTACAGCACAGCACTATTGGTCATCAGGCTCCTGGGCCCCTAGACTCACAGGCTTGGCTGCTACAGGTAGGGATACACAGAATGGCAGATACAGGCCCTGAAGTGCTCCACATAATCAGGTGACAAAAATCAATCCAGAGGTTGGAGAATCAGGCTGGTTAAAATCCAAGTCTTCCTGCCTGCTGTCAAGATGTGTTGCCTCCCCAGACTGCCATCTCAGCCTTGACAGCTGAGTTGTTGAGGGAAGGAAGTCGTGAGATGGACTCTAATGATAAATGACTGGAGTCCTTATAAAAACAGGGACTTGCCGGGCAGTGGTGGCACACGCGTTTAATCCCAGCACTTGGGAGGCAGAGGCAGGCGGATTTCTGAGCTTGAGGCCAGCCTGGTCTACAGAGTGAGTTCCAGAACAGCCAGGGCTACACAGAGAAACCCTGTCTAGAAAAACAAAACAAAACAAAACAAAAACAGGGACTTGGAGACAGATACACATACACACACACACACACACACACACCACATGCACATGCAGGCATAGGCACACACAGGCACACCACACACACACACACACACACAAAATGCAAGTGAAGGCAGAGACAAGATCAGCTATCTGTAGAGGCAAGGACAGCACACAGGTCAGTAGCCACTGGATTCCAGGGTGAGGCCTAGAATAGATTCCTCTCCAGCTCCAAGAGGCAGCGGCCCATGGACACCTTGATCTTGAACTTACAGCCTGAATCATTTGTGAGGCACCCTTTATGATGCTGAGAACCTGTGCTTTGTCTCAACAGCCTCAGTAAACTCACCCAGGCCTAACAAACCAGGGCTGGGCATACGCTGTGCACTTGACCAGATGGGTATTCAGCCTCTTCCCAGGGCACACATGCAGCAGGGTGTCCCTTCAAGGCCTATGTGCAGCACAGTGTGCTCAGCACATGACAGGGCACATATGTAACAGGTTGCAATTACTGTCCATTTTTTCTAATCAGAGACCTTTCTGCAATGGGATGATGTAAGCTGGGACAACCCCACAGGGGCCGGGCAGGAAGTAGGAGAGTTGGTCTTATTGAATCAGGGCATCAGTGGGGCCCGCTTCTCCTTGGGGTATGATGGGGGAGGGAGAACATCGAATTACTGTTAAGTCACTGTTGATAAGATTCTATGCTGAGCACTCTTTTCAATGTTTATTTTTTTTCTTTTAGTAAGCTAAGATTTGGGGCATAGGGTAATTTAATTCCCAAAGTTGGATGCTTCTATGATGTCCTGACCATCCTGAGCAAAGGATTCCCAGTTAAACAGCCAGCTGGACAGTTCTCATAGCAGCAATTTAAACTCCCTGGACACCTTGAGAAAGCTACCTGCCAATGACAGCTGCTTGCTAACAAAGAGTAGAGCCAGCTCCAGGAGGCATTGTTTCAGCTGTGTCTGTTTCAGACAGTTTGTGCTGGACTTGGTGAACTCTAGATGACCCTGCAGCCATTTCCACCCAGGTCAAAGGGATAGCACTTCCCAAACAGTGCAGCAGAAGGCCTGTGATCAGGAAGTCCAAAGACAATCCTTTGTTAGCATAAAAGTTTGCCACCATTGGTGCAAATATCGGCACCACGCCCACTTCTCAAGTAGGCTATTCAACTCACTTCCCGCAGCCAGCCTGGAGACATATTCCTGTGTGCCCCTCCCCACCCCGGTTTTGAAACATTAAGTCCAGTAAGATTTTCTTGAGTGGTCTCTTTTTGCCTATTTTTGATCCTTATCATTAATAGAATTGGCTGGTGACACCAAGAGGATCATGGGACAGCAGCAGCTACAAAGGCAGCCGTCAGGTGACTGCAGCAGCAAGGAACAACCATGACAAGAGCAGCCAGGGGACAGCTGAGGAGTTCTAGAGAGTGGCTGCAGCTGAACTGACAGCCAATAAGGGTGAGATGTAAAGTCTGGAAGAGGAGAAGCTGCAAGGTCTGCTCACTGGGCGCGGTCAAGGGAGCTGCCCAGGTTAGGGACCGAGTGTCTTATTCACTGTAGCCAATTGTCATGGCTGAGGAGCCTCACACTGTAGGGTTATAACAGTCATCACTATGGGGTGAGAGTCCCAGCATCTGAGGCAGGTATAAGAGCTGAAACAGAAGGCAGTGCCACCTGGGCTTTTTCTTGCTCTGTCCTATTGCTGAAAGCAAAGTGTTATTTCAATAGCTGCCAAGTGCCAGAGTGGTTAAAACCCAGAGCAACAAACCACAAGTCCAAGTGTCTACTTTCCAACGGTTAGAGCCATAGGTTCCTCGCACTCAGAGCTGGGAGCTGTAAGGCTTCAGGTTCACTAGAACCTCTCCTTACCTACCCATGATTCCTATCTGGGTAGAAAAGGGAGCACAGCCAGCTGACAGGTAATGATTTCGCTTACATGTACTGTTTCCTGATAGGGTCTTATCCAAATGTTTTACACGAGCACACTCTGTGGGCAGGCATTGCCATACTTTGGGCTGATAGACACCCCCTAACTCTGAAATGGGCAGGGCGAAGACTCCCAGTGATGTGAGCTTCTCTCGAGCCCTCTGTGGTGAAGGTAGGAGAAGGATCCAGGGCCCTTGCCAGACACTAGCTAGATATGTGTCTGGGGGATGGAGCTGAGGCAGAGGGATGAGGAAGAATGGTTTAGAAAAATAGTAGTATGTGTTCCATCCCAGTTCTAAAATCCAAAAGCCTCCAATCAAGTCACAGCAGGCCCAGGATGGGGATGTGCCCCCTCCTGCTTCCTCCTGCCTCTGATGGCTGCTGGCAGAGCTTGGCACATGGGCCTCAGGCAGATGGTTCCAAATGTCCAAGGGATCAGGGTTCAATGGCCAGCATTTTCTTTTTGTTGATTTTTACAATCTGCAACCAGAGCCCCACTAGAGACCGTTCCGCTTCAGGCTTGGCTCCTTTCCCTAGGTGGCGCAGCCAGCATCCTCTGCACTCAGTCTCCAAAGAGGCTTCACCTTCTATTAGCCACGTGCCCTCTTTTTCTGTTCCCACAACTGTTTCTCGCATAGAGTAGGCCCAATACCCAGAAGCCTGGGGGTGGTGGGAGGACCTGAGAATGGAGTCAGCGTCTTCTATGTGGCCATTGCTCATCACTGCCGTCCTTCTGAGCCCTGGTGATGTGTCTCCTCTCCCCAGGCATCATCAGCATCCAGGTGTGGACTCCCAGCTGCACAAGAATCATTATTACAGTGAGAATTTGCTTGCCAGTCAGCTTGCTCTGCTCCTGCAGGCTCACTCTGCCCCATGCTGGAGCAGGTGTCAGTATCCATCAGCAGCAGGGACACCTACCCAATGGCCGGAGTTGACCACCACCAAGAGCATCTCATGACGTGCCAGCTCCTCCAAATCTCATCATCTAGTAGGAAGGTCAAGTGTTTACAGCAGGAGTTCACTGATCAACAATTGCATGTCGGGCTAACCTCAGGTGGGCTCTCAAACACTGCCTTATCTCCAAGTCCCCTGGACATTGAATGTTGAGAATAGAGGAGGGGAGGTAAAAAGGGGGGGAATGTTCTGATGATGGGGGACCTCCATCTCCTTCTGAGGCTGTAGACCAGCCTTCTGGTCTACCAGAAACATAGAAGCTAGACTTTTTCTTTTGCCTCTCTCATTCCACATCATAGACAAGAAAACTGAGGCTCCAAGAGGCTCAGTGAGACAGACCTGGCAGGGACACAATGACCTCAAGTAAGGCTGGTGGCAGCTAGGATGGCAGACCCGCGAAGAGGAGGAGGAGAAGGAGGAGGAGGAGGAGGCCCCTAGCTTACCTTGGGTGTGTGTCAGACCTTCTAGAAAGAACTCTTGTGATTCTTCAGGATGCTTGGGGAAGATGGGGAGGAGGAGCCTAGGAAGGGGGAAGAGGGACAACAGAGGCCGTGTGCCCGCCACAACAAGGCAAACAAGAGCACCAACGGCAAGCAGCAAGCTGGGGGCTCCCACACCCACCATCCCTGGGCCACCTGGTCACAGTCCTGTCCCCACCCATGGCTCCGATTCCCGCACCCTTCTAAATACATCACATGCACTTAATTATTTTATCTTCATGACAGTCCTGATATTGCCAGAATAAGGAAACTGAGGCACAGACCTCATTTGGCATCCAGTAAGATCACAGTTGGCTGGCAGCAGAGCCAGAACATCGCACAGGCTGCCTAGCTCCACACGGCTGGGGCCACTGTCTCTCTCCGTCCTGGTCATCAGGGGCTACGAGGGTAGATGGCATCTGCTGTCTTTTCCTTGCTCACCCTTCACCTGTCTGCACATCATCATCCTTCATAAACGAACATCAAATGAACACATGGATGGACTTGTTATTTTTCTCTGTCAAGTGCTTCTAAGTCTCACTGAATCTGAGCTGAGCACCCTCAGAGGTCTTGCCAGCATCTTCTCTCCCAGCTGAGCAATCTGCTCTGCTTCTTAATGAGGTTTTGTGCCAGGTATGGGGACAGGCTGGTGAGTGATGACTACTTGTCTGCGCCCTCCACGGTTACTCTTTCAGTTCGAGGTAGAGGCCTCTGGACACTTTCAGCCCTAGGGCCAGCACCTATGGCATACCTACAGCTGTGTGCCTGTATGTATGCCCATGCGAGGCCAGGTGCACAGAGGGGTGGAGAAACTGGCCTCTCCACCAGCTGCTCCCTCCCCTCAGTGACCTGGTTTCCTGGAATCAAGAGTACCTCCTGGCATCCTGCACCCGAGGTCTCAAGCGGCTTCCTGCTTTGCTTTCTCAAGGCCCCCAATGGGTGTGTCACATCCCTGGTATCGGAAAATGTCAGCAGAGGGGCTGTCCCAGGGCTGACACAGGGGTCAGGCTCAGAGCTTCTAGTGAGTTTAAGTATCAGCACTGCTCCAGCCCTCCACACTGAACTCCCCTTGGCAGGGGATGTGGCAGTAGCCTCTTAGGTCTCAGAAGCTGCCACTCTTGTCGCAGTAGGTTCTTGGCACATGGTCTGAGATACTTTGTTGGTACAGGCTTTAAAGAGAGCTGACAATCTGGGCCAGCGGCAGAGTCACAGATCACCCAGGTTCACAGGCTTTCTCTCCAGTGTCCTAGCTGTGTGATCTGGAGCGAGCCATCAAGACTGTGAGTTCAAGTCTCATCTGTAAAATGGGATGAAAGAAGCAAACCAACAAGCCAAGGGGCATGTGTGTAAGGCTGGAGCATGTGCATAGTGCAATACTTTGAGCAGAGATTCTTCAAAGGAACTGCCTTAATTCAGGAGGGGAAACTCAGAGGGCCTCCCAGACTTGGGAGTTCTTAAATGGGGCTCTGAGGGATCTGTAGGAGTCTGTGGGTGGATTGCTTGAGTAAAGGGCTGTTTCAACCTCAAGGACCAGCAGGTGACAATGGAAATCAGTTCTTTCTAGTTTCTCTTTGTAGCCACCCTCAACCTCAGCCTCCAACTCTGGAAGTGACAGCCTCAGCATCGTCACCTTCCAAGTGGTACTAAGAGCTGCAGACTGTGAGCACTGAAGGAATACTTGGAAGTGGCCTAGTTTGAGTACTTAGTGCACCAATGGGCACAGGAGCATGGGGCTGATGAGAGCTCCCCAGGGTCCCCAAGTCAGGGACAGTGACACCGAAGAACCCAGTCTTCTGATGACAATAGGATATCTCTGGAGTCAAACCAGGATGTGGGGTGGCCACATGTGGCTCTTAGTGAAGCTGTCCTAAAGAGTCTCACTAACCTAGTGAGACTGGGAGGTTTTGTTCCTAACTCGCAACCCATGGCTACATGCAGGACAGCTCTGAGTGTCACCCAACACTGTTTTAAGTAAATACACGTCGTGAGCTCTTGAACTTTCTCTCAACTCAATTACGTGGTTCTTACGTGTGGGTTTTGTAGATGGCGTCCTGTGGCAATGTCAAAACCGACATGTCTGGTAGATAGATGGGTTATGGAGACAGGCAGGCTAGGGAGGAGGCTGAGCAGGGCAGGGATGAAGCTGCCGCTGGTCCTGGCCTGTGGGATGCTGAGTGTCGGGTAAGAGGCTGTGGACAGAGGGAGGCTCCAGTCATGAAGGGGAGGGTGGAGTCCAAGGCTGCTTCACTTGACTGGCAGCCATGCCCTGGACAATGGAGCAGTGAGAATGGTTTCTCTTCCTCCTGTAGTGCAGTGGGCATTCCATCTTTTTTTTTCTTCGAGGCTGGCTACCAGGAGGCTGAGACAGAGCTTTCTGGTTTCTGCCTTTGGTAGAAGTGTCTCCAAGCTGCACACCCCCTCCCCGTGCACCCCAGATGTAAAGTGAATAAATAAATTGATGGAAGAGGAGGAGGAGGGGGAGGAAGAGGAGAGGAAGGGGGAGGGAGGGAGAAGGGGAAGGGGGAGGGAGGGAGGAGGAGGAGAAGGAAGAGGAGGAGGAGGAGGAGGAAGGGAGGAGGAGGAGTCTCCAGTCAACTTTGCACTCAGAAAGGTCAGGGACTGAGGAGCTTGGAGCACACAATCTCTATCCACTAGCAGCTACACTTCTCAACTACTCTCAGCCTCAGTTTCCTCATCTGAAAAGTGGGACGAAAGCTCCTGCTTCTCACAGACATGGAGGCGACATGCTTTGTTGGTAGAAGCAGAGTTGGCTGGTGTTTTGTGGGGTTTTTTTTGTTGTTGTGTTTTTTTGTTGGTTTTTTTTTTTTTTTTTTTTGGCGAGGTGGGGTGGACTGTTTGTTTGTTTGTTTTTAGAACACAAGCTTGTCAAGTAGTCCGGACTGGCCTGGAGTTCAGCACGGACCAGGCCACCTTCAAACCTGAGACCCCTCTGTCTTTGCTCTCTGCTGCTGGGGTTCAGGAATGAGCCCGCATCTCTGCCTCCAAGCAGCTTTGTTGTTTGGTTTTACTTTTGCTTCCTTGGGGTTCCCTCTGTTGGCCGAAGCATCACAATGAGGAAGGCACCTCTGGGTTTTTGTCTCAGACTTGAAGAAACTGTTCCACCATAATTTGTCTGAAAACTCTGGAAGCTTCTGAGAGTGAGGAGAGCAGAGCTGCAGATTTGGGGAAGAGAGGCCTAGTCAGCCTTAGCAAAAAGGACACGGGAGAGGCCCGAAGCCTTCTTCTGCCCCAACACCCCCCCCATCCCTTCCATATACCCCCAGATGTTCCTGACTGCTTGCTGCTCTCCACTCTCCACTTGAAAATCTCCAGAGCCCAGGCTGTGCCTTCTCTCCAGCTGCCGCTTTTCCCCTGAAATCTGATCCTGGGGGTCCTGGCACCCCCTTTCCTGCACTACCCTGCCCAGCTGCTCTCTCCTGGCTCTGCTCCCATGATATCTGTTGGACATGCAGTGGCTCTGACCATCTCCACCTGGCATATGGTGGCCCCTTCCTCCAGACAATACCAGCTCAGGTCTCTCACCAGACACAGGGAACTGCTGTGTATCTGGGTTCCTGGGCTTTGGGGACCTTTGCTCATTGCTCTCTCAGCCTCCCAGGCGGCACCATCTCAGCATCTGTCCTCCCTGCCTAGAGATAAATGAAGAGCTCCTCTTGTAGAAGGGAACTGAGAGGCACCATGACCCAGACATGTCGCTGGGTGCCAGTTCTCATCAGTTGGGGCTGCCCCAGACACAGTACCACAGAATCTAATGCTGCATCAGCTTCTGGTGGAAGGAATGCTGTGATTAAGTATAAATGTCTGCCATGCATAGGTGCAATTGATTAGCAATATCTACCATGCATAATAAATTAATTAGCAATGTCTACTGCATGTGCAACTTCCTGAACGCTAGGGCTTGTTGACTATTGTTTCACCGTACTCTGAAAAAATTCTGCTAATTGATAGGTGATCATTAGATGGCTAGAGAGAGAGAAAGACACACAGAGAGAAGCAGAGAGGCAGATCGATGGGTGATAGATAGATTCACGATCCGTTGGAATGCTTGCCCAAGCCAGGATGTGGGTTTGAGAGAGGTTGGACGACAGAAACCTGATTCCTATAAATGACCAAGATGTTCTCAACAGCCCTGCTTTCTTCACAGAGGAAGTTTCCCTCAGTCTCTAGCATCATCGTCCTCTTAGCCTGAGATGACAGAGTTCCAACAGCAATGACATAGACACTATCCTGCTTACCTCTCTTTGGTGTAGAGCCGGGATGGAATGAGCTAGGCAGCTCTCGGCTATTAGGCTTCACCCCCAGATCAGATTCACACATTACATAGTTCTATTGTACCTGCTTTTTACAATCACCTTTTATTTAAAGGAAGGTTGGGTTTTGTAGCCACAGAAGCGATATGAAGAAAAATCTTTAAATAAGTGTATTTAAACAAACAAACAAAAATGGCGAATATGTTTTAAAACTTTCTGGGAAATAACTACAAGAATGCCATGCACAGGTCATTAAAAGAGAGAGAACCAAATCCTTCCAAGACCTCTTTGGCAATGGAAATAAGTTGTATTCCTGTTTGGGAGCCAAAGCAAGAGAATCCCACAGGTTTGCCCATTTGCCCAGGATACACAGTCAAGAATGTGGATGCAGGGCTCAGGTCTGACCTATTGCTGTGATAGAGGAGACTGGTGACAAACAGCATCCTGTGGCAGGAGGGGATGGGCAGGAGGACTCTTGCATGGGATCTGAACCCCCCTCTACACTGGCTCATTTCTTCTTGCTAACATGGGACCTTGCCCCAAGCATATTTTCCCGGGACATCTGGTTGAGAGATTCCCTAATTGGTTAGATCAGGCCTAGCCTCTGTGACAGACCTTCTGCACCAAGGCACCTCATAAGTTGCTGGTCAGCCTGTGGTCCTGTGGTCTGACCAGATAACCAGTGAGCAGTGAGCAGGAACCATGAAGGCAGGCACTATGGATGAGGCATCCATTAGTTAGGACTGGATCTCTGCTTCCCTGAGGAGATGGGATCTGATCAACCTGGAATAGTCACCGATGCTGAGGCTCTGTACTAGAGAGGCAGTCTGTAGAGAGCAGTGCTCTCCTCTGAGGGTGAAGTGGTACACTTAGCATGCCATGCCTGCCTGGGCTGCTGGGACTCGGGGCTCAGGTTCCAGTGGGCTCCTTCATGAGTTGGTGAGGCAGGCATGGAAAGATCCAACAGCCACTGCTGGGTAGGTATTTGTGTCCAAACTGAGCCTTTCATTGGGATGTCAGGAGATAGCCCAAAAGAAGGACAATGAGTCAAGTGGTATCCCCTTCATCTCCTTCTGAGGGCCTTAAGAAAAAAAGCATCTCCCTCTAGATAGGCAGGACCTACAGGTGAAGATGAGGGACATTTGATACCTAGGCAAAGCACAATGAACAGTGCCTGCAAAGGTGTGAGCCAAAGGTGGGGACTGAGGGTGGGGATGGGAGTGGGGTTAAGGATAAGGTCTGGCACGACATGACTCCAGGAAACCCCAGGGGATCCTCGTGAAGATCCAAGACACTCCAAAGGACAGTGCTGACACAGTGCTTGTCATGTAAGCTTTTCTTGGCTTTGAGGATACATTAACAAAGAAGTACTTCTCCCAGATCCAGCATCAAAGGCACAAGTACACTCAAGTCCAGCTTGGTGAGCCTTTGAGTCTATTAGGCTTACTGACAGGGGACTAGGTAACCCCAAAGAAGCTGCTTCACAGAAAAACCCCACCCCAGAATAGACAACAAGGTCCCCAAAGCAACATAGACAGAGTACTCACTTCAATCAGCCCCTGCTACATATGCCAGCATCTCCCAAGAACACAAAAAATATTGCAATATTGCGTGCACAAGAGATAGAATTACACCTAGCAGGGATGGGGTGCAGGAGAGTGGTTAAGATCTCAGGTGATAGTCTGATGACTTTCCCCTTCTTCTATGAGGGACCCTCAACAGTCAACAGGCTGCATCCAGTCTTATCAGGATCTCTTCCTTTGGGTTGTCAAAGCTGCTCTTAGTAAGACAGTGTACAGCCACATCACAACCGAGGACAGCTGTAAGAGTTGGGACAGAAAATGGGGCAGAGGGCAGTAGGGAGCCACAGCAAGGTCAGGAATAAAAGTGGAGCAAGGTTGCATTTGTATTTGGGGAAGCAATTTCTGGCTGCCCTGTGAAGTAATCAGTAGGGAGTGAGGCAGGTACAGGAAGCTGGTGACCTCATGACTAAATAGGGCAGTGGAGCTGACCAACCTTCCCCACCCCAAACCCTGGCTAGACTAGGAAGCATCAAGTGGAGCTCAGAAGTGGATGACTAAGTCTGGTGGTGGGGATAACCAGGGACAGTCTTCAACAGTGGACTGTCCTCAAGAGACCCCTTACGCAGTCCCCCTCAAGCCTGACCTGACCCAGGCAGCTGGATCTCAATCCTGGACACCTGTCTATATTAGGTGGACTGAATCTTGGGCCTGTAGTTCTTGAAGGGACAGATAGGCATCAGTGTTCAGAGTCAGGACAGGGCCCTGGCCTCTATCCTGATCCTGCCCATGAGGGCTGCCTTCTGGGACACTGGCCTGCTCCCCAGAGCCATTGCTAGACATCCCCTCTCCATCACTTCCCAGCACAAGCTCCAGAGGGCTCTGTAAGCCTATCAGGTCAGGGGATGCTAGGGAGGGAAGTCCCTCCTGCAGGGGGAGGGGAGGCCTTTCTTCAGGGGCTATGCTGCCCCCATAGGCAGTGTTGGGGGTGCCTAGGCTTGGGGAGAAGAGCAGCAGGTCATCCCTCGGTGGGAAGGCACAGTAGTCGTCCTGTTCTCCAGCCAGAGGCAGCAGAGGTGGGAGGGGAGATCCCTCAGGCAGCCTTGGCCCATCTTCCTCCACATCTTCCTCCACATCTTCCTCCATGCAGGGGTCATAGGTGAAGTATACCTGGCAGGATTCAATCTCCAAGGCATTGGGCAGATGGAAGAAGAAATAGCCTTGGTTGGTGAAGCAGCTGGCCTGGGAGTGGCTGCTGGGCGAGGGTGAAGGGGCCGTGCCCTTCTGTAACAGGAGCAGCTGCATGGCCTTGGCATCTCTGTCAAGCACTTCCAATGGAGAGATCTCAGGTGCAGGGCCGGTGGGGCTGAAGAAGGATGAGGGCACAGGCGAGGAGAGCCATTTCTGCCAGAGAGAGCGAGGAGAGTAAGTGGGCCGCTCTCCGTCCTCCCCATCAGTAAACTCAACTCCTCTCCCTTCCCTTCTTCCTGTTCTCCATCCTTCAAGACTGCCCAGGACGGTTCCCCATCCCCACCCTGGAATCATCCTGTAGCCTTGCTGTCTTGATGGACTCTCTGAACCTGTCAGCCTAGGCCACTTGCTAGATGAACATAGCCTCAGTGCTGGTTCACGTATGTCTGGGGAATGTTGGCTAGGGGTGAGTGTGGCTGGCTACTGAGCACCTGCTGCATACCTGGACTGAACTGGTATGAGAACACAGAAGGACAATCCCCACTGTCTTGAATGGTGTCAACGAGCTGGCCAATGCCCTGATGGCCCAGCCTGCTCAAGTCACAGGCAGCTGATGCAGCGAGGACACAGGACACAGTACACAGTGATCGAGAACTGGTAGATCCCCAACTCACTTCCCCTGTCATGGCCTGCACCCCTCAATCTAACTTACATGTATGTGAGTGAGATTCATGACCAGGAGCCAGCAGCATAGGCCCTGGCCACAACATAAAGAGGCTAAAAAATGAATCCTTGCTGACACACAGCCAACCAAGGTTTACTTGCATTTGTCTGTTGGCCAGGACCTTACCACAGTCAAGGGCAGAAGGGATTTCAAGAAAAACAGAGTTGTTATGATTATTTTGATTGTCTGTTTCTTTTGGTTTGGTTTGGACTCTTTTGTTTTGTTGTTGTTTTTGTTGTTGTTTGTTTTTTGTTTTTTTGAGACAGTGTTTCTCTGTATAGCCTTGGTTATCCTGGAACTAGCTCTGTAGACCAGGCTGGTCTCGAACTCACAAAGAGCCACGTGCCTCTGCCTCCTGAATGCTGGGATTAAAGGCCTGTGCCACCACAACAGTTTGGACAAGCCATTTTTATGCAGCTACTCACCCCGCTACACGTACACTCAAGCATGCAAGAATGTGTACATGCAGCACATATACATCAAGTATCATAACAAGACATCCTCAGTTCTGGGAATCTCTCAGATATTCTAGAAGGGCCCTGCTCAGCCCCAATGGGCACAAGCCCAGTCCAGCAGGACTAGAGCCCAGCCTGGGCCTTCCATCCTCACCACAGCACCGTAGGCCCCTCTGTCCCACCACAGTCAATCATGGAAACCTAGTCGGGTTGGAGGTAGTAACAGTAGACTTTCTCTACCTTCTATCCACTTGGTGCTTCTGGAAGCTTCTAGCCTGAGTCAGGTAGATTGGGGGAGAGATGCTCTGACTGTATGGGCCACCCTTTGAAAACAAGCCCAGGTTTTGTGATTCCAGGTGCCCTGAGGACTTGTGTTCTAGCCATGAGTCATTGGACCTGCCGGGAATCACTCTGCTCCTGGGATCTGCCTAGAATTGCTCTGCTCACAGGGGCAAGAGAAAGAGGCAGGGATCCCTGCAGCTCCCTGACTCCCTTACTGTACACAGCAACATTCCCAAGGCTGTACAAGTGTAGAAACTGAGGCACTGGGAAGATCTATAACTTTTCCAAGTTTACAGAGCCAAAGCCAGGATTAGAGCCTAGGCCACATGCCTTAGATAGAAGGCTCCCATGCAGAGCTGAGACAGAGGAGCTCTGCCCATGGGAGAAGCTGCTTGCTTCAGCATCCTGTATCCTCTCACAGGGGGAAAAGCCATTGTCACCTGGTCACATCTCTACCCTGCAGCCTGCTCTTGGGCTGTCCATCAACCACCCCTCTGTTTTCTACCCCT
Organism: Rhynchomys soricoides; assembly: GCA_019843965.1. Classification (NCBI taxonomy): domain Eukaryota; kingdom Metazoa; phylum Chordata; class Mammalia; order Rodentia; family Muridae; genus Rhynchomys; species Rhynchomys soricoides. Next base: position 178,190 of record JADRCH010000174.1, read on the forward strand.
AGATCCTACCTGAAGGTCTCCCCCATGCTGGGAGCTCAGCTGGGAGAAGAACTCAGAAGGGTCTGGAATGTGGCACTTGAGAACTGTCTTCAGCCTGGCCAGGGAAGAGGGGGAGGGGTGAAGAGTGAGACCAGGTAGGGGTGACATGATGTCCCACCAGCAGCCCCACAACCCTGAGAGTAGAGAATGGGCCCATCCTGCATCCACTCATTTATATTCAGCGATGTTGACTGAACAGTCATTAATGAGAACACTGCGTGTGGTGCTGGGGACACAAGAGTGGGCAGCAAAGAAGGTCTCTGCTTCCCCGGAGCTGACACGCTGACATGAAGACAGACCTGGACTAAATGTGTAATGGGATTGATCAGTCTGTGGAACCAGACCTGAGTGCTAGTCAAAAGATGGGTATAGAGTGGGAGAGACCACACAGGCTAGAGAGGGAGGCAGGAGAGAGACCTGGTGAATACTCCCATGAGTGGTGGAGCCCGTCAAGCATTGCACAATGGCAGCTTGGAAGTTGAATTCTTATGTCACGATCTACTCGATAAGCTACCCAGAACCTAGACGTTATCTAACGGAAGAAAGGGGAGGCACTTTCTGATTGGTACACAGTTTCCAGTGGAGGCCATCAAGGGTCGGGATGTATTACTGGTGTTGTGTAGAATCTCTAGGGATGGTTAGACACAGTTGGAATGGACAGGAGGGGGCCAAGAGCAACGGGAAAGACAGGGACTCCAGTGGGCTTCAGGGAGGCCCCAGGGGACTCTTCCAGCCAAGCTCTTCTTCCCTTTACCATACCAGCTTCTATCTGCTGGGATGAGGCACAGGGACAAATTAGCTGCCGAGGAAGGGGACAGAGAGGGGAGGCAGGTACGAGGGAACAGGTTGCAGCCAGCCCAGCCCAACCTGGAAAAGTGTACATGACAGAGACTGGGTAGGAAGGGAAGACTGGCCAGGAATCTTCTTACCATGGCCCAAGGTACCGGCACTTGACCAAAACGCAGACGCAGGACAAGAAGCCAAAGAAACAACCGAGGACCAGTAGAAGGTATCTGAGCCATGACAGGGGGAGGATCTCCTTCATGGGATCTGTCCAGGATGCGAGAAGTGGAAGTTGAGACATGGCCCCTCAGAAGGTCACATGCATCTTGGACAACAGTCACACCCTGCCAGGTACCAGTGTCTAGCCAGGCTTGCTTTTGCAGGGGACTCTGTCCTCAGTCCTGCTTAATCCCACCTTTCCAGAAAAGGCTGTTCTTAAAAGCTATGTCCCTGTGACATTCCTAGCTGAGCCCATGGCTGCTTTGTCTGACCCCTACCTCAGTCATTGAGACCTTTTCTCCATCTGCCTTTAAGAGCACACCACACCTAGAGCTTCCGTGTCCCTTGAACTCGGCAAGTGACATGATGAGGGATGGAGCCTCAAGAGTCCCCACCAGCATGGCAGTGCCACAGTATCCAGGCTGAGAGGCTATGTCTACCTTGTTTCTGGTAGAGCTACCTTGCCCTACAGCACATGTCCTGCAGGGAAGGCTGGGAAAAAGTAGCCCCTAACCCCGAATTCTAGGAAACTAGAGCAAATACAAGGAAAGAATCTTCCTACCACTCATGGCTATGGCTGATCGCTTCAGCAGCCCTGTCTCTGGTAAGTGAGTCCATGGGAGGTACAGGTAGATGAGGGGGAAGCAGGCTGACCCACCTCTGCAGCTCCCAGAGCACCTTGGCCCTTGCCCAGCTCCCCCCATGTTACCCACTGTACCTGCTGGCCTTGTCCGAAAGGCCAGGGGCTGGCTCCAGGGGCTCCAGGTCCTGTTTTTGCCTCGTTGAGCTATGACCCTCACCTGGAGCTCATATGAGGTGTCAGGGGTAAGCATCTCCAAGAAGATCCACTGCTGCCTCTGCTTGAGGCTTAATAGGGATGCATCCTGGGCAGAGATGGGTACCAGCTCAGCTCCGCTGTCCACCTCACCTTCCACAACTAGGTCAAGAGCCTAAGCAGACAGCTTTCCCAAAAGCTCCCTGACTCCCTAGATGCTGGGATCCTGAGTCCCAGGGTCACCCTTTTTGTCTCCTCTTACAGTCCACAGGGAAGTAAAGGAACAAGTGTGTGGATGGCAAGCCTCAGTCCTGGTCATCCCCCTGCCACCCCATCTCCTGCAGCCAGGGAACACGCTGCATTTAGAGTGTGGAAAAGTGGCTGCCAAGGCCCACAGGCCGCCTTACTTTAGGGACTACGTAGATATGGAGCCAGATGCACCCCCACGCAATAAAAGCATGGACAAAGCAGGCACTGTCAAACCATATAGGAGGACCAGGCTGAATCAGCTGCACACCAGCATGTAGAAACAGACAAGGGTATACACCAGAACAGCAAGGTGCAGAGGCAGAGGCTTGAGCATTCCTCACCTCCCAGCTATGGCCCACAAGACGTCTACGGGCCTCAAACTCCAAGTATGGTTCAACGTAGTGAGAGACCTGGGAGATCTTCCAGCTTATGTTGCATCTCTGGGTTTCAATGTGCAGGACTTGGAGGGAATGAGGGGCCACTAGGCGAACTGCAGACAGAAGAGAAGAGGAAACAGATATCGTGGACCAATCAGTATGATACCAAGAACTTGCCACCGTTTCCACCACACAACATCCCCGGCACTGACTTCTCCTTCGTACCTGTTACTTCTCTATACCTGCTCCTTCTCTGTACCTGTTTCTCCTTTTTTGCTGTTCCTCCTCTGCACCTGCTGTCCCTCCTCCTCTGCACCTGCTGTCCCTCCTCTTCTGCATGTGCTCTCCCTCCTCTTCTGCA
>JADRCH010000174.1:181002-208452 GCA_019843965.1 Rhynchomys soricoides
ACCTGCTGTCCCTCCTCTTCTGCATGTGCTCTCCCTCCTCTTCTGCACCTGCTGTCCCTTCTCTGCACCTGCTGTCCCTCCTCTGCATGTGCTCTCCCTCCTCCTCTGCATGTGTTCTCCCTCCTCCTCTGCACCTGCTGTCCCTCCTTCTCTGCACCTGCTGTCCCTTCTCTGCACCTGCTCTCCCCCCTCCCCTGCACCCGCTGTCTCCCCTCTTCTGCATGTGCCGCCTTTCTTCCCTTTCTCACATCCAACCCTGAACCTGTTCCATCTCCTCCTCCATACCTACCTACTTCCCCTTCCTCTGAACCCCCTCTACCTCAGTTGGAGCCTTCTTCCCTCCCTCATGGCCCCTCTTCCTTCACACCCGCTCCTCCTCATTCCTGTGCTCAAATGGCACAGCCTTCCCCAGCCATGCTTCACCCTGCACCCTTTGCCCTTGTTGTTCTGCCTACACCAGAAAGAGTGACTCTATAGGGGATCTTCCTTTTGTGCCATCGCTCCTCCTGAAATGCCTGAGTCCAGGATGTGCAGACTGAGCCTTCAGTACTGGAGGCACTCTTGAGGAGTGACTAATCAACTGCCGAGTGATTGGCAGGCAGCCTTGTTCTACTTGAAAACTGATCTGAGAGCTATGCAGGCACCAGCTCACATACTTTATTTCATCCATGTATCTGTATTATTGATGTATTCGTATTTATATGAATACATTTAAAAAAGACATAAATTTAAATAATTAGAACATGTAGCTATAATTACATAGCCTTTCATATAAACTTATATCCATATATCCCACCAGTATACATATTAAATGTAAATATAAATTAAAAAGAGCTACAATTCATTTCTCAGTTATACTATTTACACACTCATTCAATATATTTGTTTATTAATTTGTGTATTGGCACAAGCTTGGAAAGTGCCCTCCACTAGCCACGTGCAAAACCAGAGTGGATTTTAAGTGTGACATTTACTTCATTTTTCCCAAGCTAAACTGCGTTAAGCCTGTAACCTTAAGATTCTGTCTACCCACAAAACACTAGTTTTTTCCTGTGTCTTGAATGCTGAGCAGTTTGTGCATCTCAACATTCTTTCCTGTCACAAGGACCTCAATTATCCCCATTCTACAGAGAAGAAAACTAAGGCCCCAGATATGACCTGCCAGCCAGATGTGTCAAGGCAGGGCTGCGATTTGAATTCTGTCTGGATCTCACCTCTGCCCCTTCTCTTCGCTAGAGCTGGCCTCCGAGGGCAGAAAGCACTCAGTAATTCAACAAGAGCTGCCTGCCTCTTCAGGCCTGGAGCTGAGTGCTCCTGAGAGGAGCTGCAGGATCAGCAGAGACCCTCAAGGATCTCCCAGCCCAGCAGGGAGACAGACCCACAACTAGATGAGAGCTGAAGTAGGAATCATCCAGGCAGGGGTGTGGTGGGGTAGGGAGGTGGAGGAAGCCTTTCAGGTAGGCACCAGGACAGGTTTGGGAAAGACTCAGAGGCTGATGAGCAGGTCAGGACCCACACAGCCAGCTCCATACTCACGGTTGTCAAAGGGATGGAAGTTGCAGGTCTTCACCCTGCGCCAACCCTTCTCTTCCCAGCACACCACACTTATGTTGAGGAGGTCCACGGAGGTCAGTGACTGGGACTACAAGAGAGGAGAGACAGAGGTGTAGCTGCCAGAAGTCACTGAGAAAAGGGGACCATTAAAATGTCAAGGTAAGGACATGCTCTGTCTCTACCCAGCTATCTAAGGCAAGGGGTAGCTAATGTCTGTAATTTTTAGCTGCACAGACCACATGGACTCTGTCACAACTCAAGGGCCATGTTCCAATAAAACTTTATTTACAAACACTGGCAGCAGCTAGGTTTGGCACAGACAGTAGTCATTCAGTAATCCCTGATATAAACTGAAGTAGGCCACCAGGATTGGGAGGAAGTTTCTCATCACAAGAGAAATGCAAGTTACCAAGCCCCCAAGAAAGACAGCCATAGCGAAGGCACAATTAGACCTATTCAATAGCCTTATCCCCTGACTCTTCTGGAAGGAAATGGCTAGGTGCTGAGTGTGTCCCAGGCAGCTGCTGCTTACAGCTTGCTGATGAGCACCGTAGTTCCCCTGCTGGACACTGAGACCACTCAGCTTGACAGCAGGAAGTGGCTTCACATAAGGCCATTGCAGCCACGGCTCCCCAGAATGACCAAAGCTCAGAAGATGAGCAGGCGGCAGGAGGAGGCTCAGAGGCAGGCCATGGTAGGACCTATGCTCTGGGACTGAGTGGTGGTTTGCCCACTGAGCCTTGAGGCCTGGCCCTTCCCACCTGCACCAGCTTTGAGACTGACCATCAGAGTTCCCTGACCAACCAGTCAGCTGGGTACTAAATCCTCCCACTTCATGGAAGACACTACCTTCATCTCTCATGGCTGCTACCAGCTCAAGTTCACCCACTTAATAATAAATTGTTTAGTTCACCCAGTAAATAATAGTAAAACTTGGTTGTTATTATTATTGTTACGGTTGGTCTGAAGGCATTGCCAGTACCAGGCTGCTGGGAACTTCTGTCCCCTCTTCTCTGCCTAAGTTACCTCATTGAGCTCTCACCACCGCTGAGACAGACATATACTACTGCCATCCCCATCAGTTAGCCCAAGGGGACTGAAACACAGAGAGGGTTAGGGGCTGGCCTAAGACCACACAACTAAGAAATAATCGGAGCAAGATGGAAGCCGGTTTCCTGCAAAGCTCCCAGGTTGGCATGGCCAAGGCTGTGTTGTGTATCTCCCCTCCTCTTTCTTTAAGAAAATGTGAACCTGCCAAAGGCTGGATGAACAACACAGCCTGGACTCCCCAGGGCAAGCCTTGGCACTGCCTTGCCCTTGCCCTGCCCCTGCCCAGAGGGTTTGAGGAAAAATTTAAATTACATCCACATGTTCTGAACCTGGGGACCTGCAGGAGGAGCTGAGCAATATGGAAAAGCCACCCTGAGTCCATAGGCCTGGGGTCAATCCCAGCTCAGCTGTTTATGGCTGGGTGACCGTGGCAGATACCACATCTCTCTGAGCCTTAGATGGTGAGGAGACAAAATCGTCAATCTACTTACGACTCTCAGCATCTCCTTTGTTCAAGAACTACCCTTTGAGAGAGCTTCCATTTTCTTTCCTATTTTATGGGAAGGGAAACTGAGGTCCTGAAGCTGCACAGTCATTGAGCTGCTGTGAGGTAGCACCAGGGGCTGGATGCTCAACTCTAGCATGCCACTCTCCCCTACACCCTAGATGCCAAGGCCTCAGCCAGAATCTGGTGTGATTGTCATTGTCTGGGATGCAAAAGGGTGGCAAGATTCACAGAGGAGAGTGAGGGTGACAGTTCATGAAGGGGCAGCATGGATGCAGACCCAACACCTCAAAACCCCAGCTCCTATTCCTCCCACTCAGCCCAGATGGCCTGATCTGCATTACCAGGTCCAGACCCACCTCGAGGCCTCAGTCCACAGCAGGAAGGACTTGACCACACACACACACACACACACACACACACACACACACACACACACTGCTGCTGCTGCCGGTGGTGGTGGTGGTGGTCAAGCTACTTACGTCTGGGAGGGTCCCAAGAATCAGGTTGCAGGCCCAGGATGCCTGCCTCACAAGAAGTAGCTCACAGGTTTTGTTCCATTGTCTTGCAGAACAGAAACATCACATTAGAAAGCGTAGTAGGACTACAGAACCATCCAAGGACCTTTCTCAGATCCCATTGTGCCAGAGACAGCAGCACAGTAGGCAAGTGGCCAGCTGTCTCCAATGTTCCCAAGGCTCTTTCCCGCCACAACACTTTTTCATGCCTTTACTGCCCCTGCCCCAGCCAGCAGTCAGAGTGATCAAGAAACACAAATCAATTCAGCCCCACTACCACCAGAGAGCCCCAACCAGGCAGCAAAAGTCAGCCTGAAGAAGCCTATGGTTCCCCAGATACTTCCCCAGGCAATGTAACCCCGTAGCTGACTGGGGGATCTCTCAAAATACCAGATTACTCAGAAAGCACCAAGTACACACCCTGATTACCTCTTCCATGAAAGGCTCACAGCCATTGTGCCCAAACAACCAGCTCCAGAACCAGTTCTCAACTAAAGCCTGGATCACACCCATTTTGGGGGTCCCAAATTACTGCATGTCTGAGCCTGGTGCTAACAACTGTGGATCTCAAGGCCAGGATTCCACAGTTTGGAGGTCCCACAGCCCTGAGGTTCTGCTCTGAGACCAGGCCATACTCACCGCATGTACGACTTGGCATGGATATGGCAGGTTGTGGCATTGGTGGACTCTTGGTGGCTCCACATGCAGGAGACATTGGCTCTTGAGTTATAGAAGCACTCAAGATGGGAACAGTCTGTAGGCAAAGGGAGGTGTGAGTGGCTGGCTACAGGACATACACAGCCTCTGGACATGTCTACTACCCTGTACCTGGTACTCTGTGCCTGCCCCAGGAAGAGATAGGGAACTCAGCTGGGCAGAAAAGGAATTCAAGTTCCTTTCATTGCCGTGTGTGTGTGTGTGTGTGTGTGTGTGTGTGTGTGTGTGTGTGTATGTGTGTGTGTGTGTTTGCAAAGTCAGCGAGCACTCCTCAGGTGCTACTCATCTTGGATATTTGATAGGGTCTTTCTCTGAGACCTTGGCTTGACAATTCAGCTAAACGGGATCCTCCTGCCTCTGCCTCATCACTGGGATTGTAAGTATTTACCACCATTCCTCGTCTTTCCGTGTGTGTGTGTGTGTGTGTGTGTGTGTGTGTGTGTGTGTGTGTTCATGTGCATGCCTGTAGATGCACATATCACAGATACCATGGTATGTGTATAGAGGCCAGAGAACAACTTTTGGAAATCAACTCTCTCCTTCCACCGCAGGATCTGGGAAATTGAACTCTGGTTCTCAAGTCTGTGGGGCAAACATTTTGCCCAGTGAGCCACCTCGCCAGCCCATTTCTGACTAGTTTTTATGTGAGTGTTGGGACTCTAGACTCCAGTTCTCATGCTTGTATGACAGACAGGCACTCTACCCACTGAACCATCTGTCACAACCCCAATTCAGACTCATTTCAAAGGGAAGAAACAGCTCCTATCCATGGCCAAGCAAGTCCAGTCAACAGCCTCTGCATGAGTCTGGGAGAATCCTGTGCAGGCTCAGGAAGATGGATACCTGCTCTTAGGTCCCATCACCTTGTCCCACCTCCCCTGCCTCCTGGGCTAGATGGACTTCCTCTCTGAAGCAGGAATCTGGGATGTGACCTCCTCACTGGGGAAAGTATGAACATCAAAATGCTAGGTCCTCACCTGTCACTCCTGCAGACGTCCAAGGTGTAGCCAGGAGCAGGAGGAAGAGATAGAGGGACAGACGCCAGGAAAGAGCTATGGTAGCCATCACATCCGAGAGGCAGAGCTGAGGACACAAGCCCTATGAGGAGAAAGAGCAAAGTGAGAACAAGTCAGAACCCCCAACCCACTCCACTCTCCAGCTCTACCCAGCCAGAGCCAGAACAGTGCAGCCCCAGACCCTTGGTCCCACATGAGCTCACTCCTTTCCTTCCCCATTATAATCAGCTGTCCTCTCCTGAACATTTCACATCAACATTATTTGTGCTCAATAATAAGTAAGTCTGTCCCTCAGACTATGTTCTAAAACCTCCAGGGATGCCTAAAACGTTGGCCCAAACCAATCCTTACACAGGCTCTGCTCTCCCTATAAATTATGAACCCATCACAAGAAATTGATGGCCATAGGTGGTAATACAAGAAGTTCCTAGGGACAGCCACTGGCTCTCCTGAGCATGGTGTGAATGAGGTCTCTCCCACCCGAAGTATCTTCCGGCAGATGCCCACTCCATATACCCAGGTGAGGTAAGGTGACAGGGACTCAGCTCTGTGAGCACTGAACAGTTGATTGGACAACCAACTCCCCTGGGTGACTTGTGGGTGGGCAGTATCCACGTCATGGCTGCTCTGGGCAAAGGAGTCGCTCAGGTCCCATGCAGGATAGAGAAGAACGGCTCAGGACTTTAGCACATGACTTAGAACAGTGTTCAATTCGAAATCACATACACACGCGCACACACATGCACACATGCATGTGCCTGTGTATACGAGTCATAGACAGTCCATAAGGACAAGAGACATTTGGATTCCATTCATTCCTGGGTCTCTGATTTCTAAATGAATACCTATCACAGGGCCACCAAGAGCACCAACTTCAGCCCTGAGAAGCCCGGAAGGCAAGACTGCGCCCTGCTCTAGGTGGTTCATGTAAGCTGGTGGCTCTGGTCTTGTCCTCTAAAAGCCTGTCTGGAGTTGTCCTGCCCCCAAGGCTCCTGGTATCCTTTAAGGTCCATTTTCCGTTCCCCTCTCTGCTAGCTCTGCGGCACCCCCCCCCTCGTTTCCCCCATTAAGGAAGGGCAATCTGCCTGGGTTGCTGTCCATCCCTCTGGCACAACATCTGCCAGACTGTCAAAGCAGAGTGCCCATCCAAATTGCTGAACTTGTGACATGGGAGGTCCTCAATAAATGTCATGCCCTGAAGGACTGTGATCAGGGGTCTGTGGGGCAGCAAGTGATGTGGGGCGGCCTGATGGCAGTGCTGGCCAGGTATGCTCACTGAACACCGCCCAGGCCTTGTGCCAAGGCCTTCATGCTTCCAACTACTCTATTTTGCCCAGCAGCTCAGCAGCTGTCTGGTGTCTTTGCTACTCAGACAAGGAGTCTGAGGCTCCCAGGGCCAAGTCTACAGAGTGGGATTCTACCCAGAACCTCCCTGCCCTGGAGGACCAGCTCCCTGCAGGTGCTTGGGTAGAGAGGGAACCCTAACAGGTCCCTGCAGAGCCCAAGCAAGGGGCTTCCACAGCCCCTCATGAGCCTAACACGATCTGAAGCACTTTAAGTCTTCAATGAGGCAGCAAGCCAGGTTAGACTCAGACATCTGAGCAGCCTTGTGATGGGAGAGGTGGGGGTGGGGCTGGGGAGGGCATAACCCCAGGAGAGAGGAAGAGGGATGAAAGGAGCAAGATTATAACCAGACCACAAGCCCCAGCCAAAAGCACAGAATGCCTAGGAAAAGGAACCCAAGCCTGCTCCCCACCCCTGGCAGAAGAGACATCTACCCATCATGGACAGTGATAGATAAAAGAACATATGGAAGGTTCTGGAAGGGTCAGGCTAGGGGTGGGGTAGCTCCAAGCAGTCAGGGTAGTTGCAGCCTCTTTCAGCAAGGGGGAAATGGAATCTCTGGGACACTAAGAAAACCACTCAAAACCACACAGTGTGAGGCCAGCCTTGAGCAGAGCAAGCATAGCCCAAGACCTCAGAGTCCCAGGCACTATCCCCCAACCCCACCCCCGAGGCTCACCCACGCATGTCCTTCACAACTACCAGACGTTCCCACCCCTGACTCATATGTCTCCACTGAGGCCCTGACAAGGTCTGTCATCCCACAGGCCCAGGCTGTTCTAACTGGGTCACCTGATTTCCAGTACAATGATGATGTTGATGGAGTAGGGTCTGCCATGAGTGACAGTCATGTCATGCTCCCTGCGTCAGACTGACCCACACATGTCACAGAAAAGTCTCACAGCGCAAGAGCAGGTTCTGTGACTGATCTTTCCATATAAGAAGGTTAAGGCACAAACTAGCCTGTTTCCTAGGATAAACAGAGACATTCCAGCACTGAGGCAGTCCGAGGCCCCATAGGTCTGTGCGGTCCAGGGTCAACTGAGGGCGGATGACAAACAGGAGCCTGTCTGTCAGACCTGGTGAACTTTGACCTCACAGATCCTTTCTCTGGCCACCTCCCCAAAGACATACACATTCCCAAAGATACACACACACACACACACACACACACACACACACACATCCCACTGCTCACCTCTTGCTGTTCAGCTTAGGAGTGTGTGAAAGAAAGGGGTCCTTCAAAGGTAGTTTTGCCTTCGTCAGCCACCCACCTTGGCCCCGACATGCTACAAACACAACTAAAGGTGGGAAGCTCCTACCTTAGGCAGCCTCAGAGCTGGAGTCCAGTGCCTGGAGATGCTCTTGACCTCTTTAGCCACTAAGTAATGTCAGAGACAAATCTAAGCTAGAACCCTACCTCTGACCTCCAGCCTAGGGCCCTCAGAAACCTGTCAATCAACATAGCTGACTACACAGCCAGGTCCCCGGGGGAGATTCCTTCTTTCTTCCTCACGAAAGCCTTCCCTAGGCTGAGATGCGCTCCACAGGAATCAGGGTTGGATCCTACCTGTCCCATACACAACATGCTGCCTCTGTGCATTGACTCCTCACCTTTTCCTCTACCCTTCTGGGCACTACTACACAGAGCCCAGGGAAGGCGCTCATAGCCAAAATGGCTCACAGCCTCCCACAGTACAGACTGGGAAGAAACCATTGTGCCCTGACATTGGAAGGGGTTTATTCTTAAAGGAGAAACCATGGCAACCAGACTACCCCATCCCCAGGGGTTCCCAAGACAAGGTTAAACATCAAAACCCAGACAGAAACTACAAAGGGAACCGAGTCAGAGGTGAGCGCCTCCCCAGCTCCCTGTCCCCTGGGATGACCAGCAAGAGGTATAGTAGGGGTGCCCTGGGCTCTCAGGGGACCACACAGGGTATCACCTGGCTGCAACATGGAGCTGTTTCGATATGTTCCCTGCAGTCTTACTGGAGTCTGGGTCCACGGCCATCTCCTGCTCCGCAGCTTAGGTAGCAGACAACAGCTAGGCCAGCAACAGACTGAAACCCAGGGCGAGCCCACTTCCTGTATAGAGGATGAGGGGCAAGGCCCAATGGGAGGTGGAGAGATGGGGGCTGATGAGGTAGCCTGAAACTCCACACACACCTAGCACTGATAAGATCTCCTCCTACGCCCAGGGGCAGCCACTGAATGTGGTGGCACACTCACACAGTCACTGTGGTACAGGGACCTAGCTATGCACAGAACCTGAGGGGGCAGGCCCTTCTTTGCCTACTCCTCCCCCACTATATCTCACACATGCTACCCTAACACCATCATCTCTGGTCACACGCATGCGCACACGCACACACACACACACACACACACACACACACGCGCGCGCGCGCGCACACACATACACAGGAGCGCACACGCACATGCCCTACACTGAAGCCACCCACAGACCCATTATCCCTCTAGGACATAGAGTCTAAGCATCCTTTTTGCTGATTCCCATTCTAGACCTCTCCCAGCCTCCGATACATGCCTCCCTTTACCTCAGCCTTCTGAGAAGCCCTTTACTAGGGCTAGCATTCAAAGGTGACCGGTTTTGAGGCTTGACAAGAAACCTGATGGCCACTGATTGACCTTCTATCACCTTCTTTCTTTCAGAGTTGTAAGTTCTAATCCTTCCGCTCTTGGTGAGATGGGGGGGGGTGTTCAGTTCATGGCTTTTGTTTTTAACAACAAAGTCATGAATTTCCCTGTAAATGAATACTGTTTACATGCAGTATCACAGGGCTATGGGCTGGAGGCGTTCCCTGCCCAGGGACTCCCCGCTTCTCTCTCCCCTTCATCTTGGTTTTAATGCCAGGCTTGGGGAAATATGACAAGCTTCTGCCTCTTGTGAAAAGAAGGGAAGTGTTGCAAGAATTCTGTTCTCTGGACATAACAGCCATTAACATCTTCATCAGGGCAACCGCAACGGCCACAAGAGAGTCTCAAGATTGGACCTGCTGAGTTCATCCCCTCACGAGGAGGACAGGAAAGTAACATGAGACGCTCATCTGAGGTCCAGCTTCAGCTATATGTAACTGGACTCAGGGGTACCTACATACTAGAGAGTGTAGGTTAGCCAAAGAAGTGACTGCATCTATGCAGCTATGGAGATGTCATCATCCATGCTAGGCTGTGACTTCCCAGTGATACAGTTGCTTGGGGGTGACCCATACTCATGTAAGCAACCCCTCACTCCATAAATATGCAAAATAAACTCCCTAGCTCACCGAGCTGGATTCTAGTGGAGCTGTTTCTCTAGTCTGTCATTGGTGCCCTGTCTGGAATATAGGGGAATATATGCATACACGAAATATCCCCAGAAATCTGGGGATGCCAGAGAGTGAAATCAAAGACCCTAAAAAGAGAATTGAGGTGAGCCAGGGAAAGAGACATGTGGGCTGCCATTGCTGGGGAGAGTCATCCCAGCTGTGTGAGTCACCCCGGCTGTGTGACCTGAACTCTCTGAGCTTCCATTCACAGATCTATAAAATGAGATGCTATTTTAGTTTCCTAGCAGTGACAAAAGTTCCCGGGCAAAATCAGCTTAAAGGAGGAAAGATTTCTTGTGGCTTTTGGGTGGTCTGGCTCCTAGGGTTTGAGATCTGCCACAGTGAAACACCGTGATGGGAGAGTGGAGCAAAGCTGCTCCAACTTGTCAAGCAGGAAGTAGGGAGAGGGGAGAAGGCCAAGGACAGGATACATCTGTCCAAGGCATGTTCCCAGGGACCTGCCTTCTCCAACCGCTTCCCACCTCTTAACAGCCCACTGAGCTACAAACTCACCCCTGGACCCCATGGCATCTTCATGATTGTATTGATATTCTAAAACCAATATCAGGGTTCCAGACTTCCTGCCCAGGAGCTGTCTGGGGGGCACCTCATAGACAGACTGGAATAGGGTTTTATCAGTTCCTGCCTGGGCATGTGGTGAGGACTCACACATAGGAAGGTATCCATGGAAACTTGGGATAAAAACCAATTCTCCTGGACGGGGTGTGAATGTGCCTCCCGAATGTTCGTGTGTTATAAATCCAACCCCCCAAATTCATATATTGATTGTCTGTGAGAGTAGAAACCTCAGAGGTCATTAAAGTGGGATGAGGGCACAAAGGTGGCCCCTCACAATGGCACTGATCTGGAAGCAAGACAGGAGCCAGCATGCCGCTCCATCCAGCCATGTGATGCCTTCAGCCTGCCCTGCCATGGAAGGAAGAAGGCCTTGCCTGCTGCCTCTGTCAACGCTCTCGAAGTTCCACAGCTGTGGGCCCAACAAGCTTCAATACTCTGACATGTTGAGTTACAGCCACAGAAAATGGCTAAGGACCCTCTCCTGTCCCACCTCCCTCTTCTCCTAGAAGATTCTTCTACAAGAGTAGAAGGTAAGAATCAGTGACAGGGAAATTGAGACACCATGTTTCCTAAGCATTGAATACTTCTGGAAGCTTCTTAGGAAGCCATCATGGCTGGCTTTTGGCTTTGCATGCAGACCTTGGACTTAGAGCCTCCCTCCAGATCAATAGAATTAGGTTTTTTTAAAAAAGATATTACAACACATGTAACGTCAAAGGAAATAATTGTCCCTAGGCAAAGTTAGAAAGCACGGATCCAATTTTGAAGGCTCCAGTGTCATCACAGCTTAGTCTGTGGGGATGACCCTGACTGGCCTGGCTGGTGCAGTTCAGGCCTCTCCCTCCTCCTCCAACTTCCCCTCTCTCCTTCCTTCAGCCAGCAAAAACCCACTAAGCAGCCAGACCAGGGGCTGAGAGAAGCACAGTCTTTACCCTTTACTCAGAGTCTCTGACCTGTGAGACATAGAAGGGGCACATAGAGGCGTAAGGGAAAAGGTGGGCTCGTGTTCCTCACACCCTGCCTGGCCTCCTCCCTAAACTGCATTTCCCAGTCATCCTTGTGGGGAGGTAGAACCTAGGACCCAGTACAGTCAGTGGGGTGGGAAATGAAAGGCTTAGTCTACATCCAGGTCCTAAAATCCCCAGTTTTAATAAATCTCTCTGTTTTTCCACCCACCTTCTATCTATCTATCTTATCTATCCATCTATCTATCTCTCTATCTATCCATCTATCTCCTGTCCCCCTCTCCTTGCTGGGATTTCTAGTCTGTAAGGCAAGTGAGGCACAAACCCTAACCTTCACTCTCATCTGTGCAATAGCACAGGCTGCTGGAAATAGCAGGGTCCATAGGCCTAGGCACCATCCAGGTGCAGGGGAATGTGCCAACTTCCTTTCCATCCCTAGGACCACAAGAACTTCCTGCCCAGCAGCCAAAATAGGCAGCCATGATGATCTTGCTTCATCCCCAATCAGGCCATTTCACCCCCTTCTTCCAGGAGTTTCCAGAATGCTCATTCCACAGCTTGAGCTTGAAAGCTTATTCTGAAAGCCCACGGGAGTCACCAGGCTTTCAGGTCTCAGGGGACCTCTCACCACAGCTTCCTTCAGCCTGGGTACTATTACTGGTTATCAACTGGCCATCATTTCAGATTCAGGCTTTGGGATTTTCATGTGCAGGACCCGCCTGGCATGCTGTGTTACAGGCAGGACTCAAGCATCCACAGAGCATCCTAGCAGAAGATGGTAGAGTCCCCTTAGAATCCAGGCCTGTTGTCCTGAGAAACCAGCATTCTTCCCAGGGTGTTGTGAGAAAGAATCTCATAGAGGCTTCTCAGAAGCCTGACAGGACCAACCTAGTTACCCCAGATCTCTTACTGGGGATTGCTGTGTTTGGATAATCCCCACCCCCCACTTACGAGACTATCTTTTCTTGAAGCATCCGTGTTGTGGTCCCCACAGTTGCTGTTCCTGGGCCTTTTATACTTCTCTTTCCTGCATCCTCATGGGGTTCCATTGTGAACAAACTTCCCTGCACCCTCCTCATTTACAGACACAGTTCCCAGATTACCCACTACTATAGCCAGTCAAACCCAAGGACCCTATTTTCACAGGGGCTGTGAGATGTCTGCATTTGGGTTTCCTGGCCCTAATGTCCCTTCTTAGCTGTGACTTTCCCCCTTGTCCACCACATCACTGCCCCTATTGGAGACTAAGCCATACTGTACCCTCTTAGTTTCTTGTCCCTTCTGCACCCTGGAATCCAGGTTTGTGGCTCTATACTGGATAGCTTTGTATCAACTCGGCAGGAGCCAAAGTCATCTGAGAGGAGGGAATCTCCATTGAGCGAATCATTCTATAAGATCGGGTTGTAGGCAAGAGAGTAGAACATTTTCTTAATTAGTGATTAACAGGGGAGGGCCCAGCCCATTGTGGATGGGCCCATCCCTGGGCTGGCAGTCCTGGGTTCTACAAGAAAGCAAGCTGAGCAAGTCAGGAGAAGCAAGCCAGTAAGCAGCATCCCTCCATGGCCTCTGCATCAGCTCCTGCCCTGTTTGAGTTCCAGTCCTGACTTCCTTTGGTGATGAACAGCAATGGGGAAGTGTAAGCTGAATAAACTCTTTCCTCCCCAGCTTGCTTTTGGTCATGGTATTTTGTCACAGGAATAGAAACTCTAATTAAGACAGGTTTCAACATTCCACATCACTCAAGCTTCTGAGAGCCACCAGGATCTATACTGCAGTCTCCAAGTTTCAGTACCAGCTCCTCCTACAAGCTCCTGTCCCCCTGCATCAGAACCCTCTCCTCCATCTCATCCTCACTGACATGTTCCAGCCCAGATCCCACAAACTGCCTCCCACTCCTTTCTACCAGCAGCAGTGTCCCAGCTCAGCTTCAACAGGAAAGAAGAAAAAAGCAGCTTAAGATGAAAGAGAATTTATTTCTCTTACAAACATAAGAAAAGGTCCAGAGGTGGCAATCCAGGCCGGCAGTGGCTTTGGAAGGACTGTCTTCCTCCTTAGACATCCTCAACAACCACTCTGCCACCTCCTCACAGACCAAAAGAGCTGTTTGGGTACCATCACATCCTCATTCCTCCAACTAGAAACCAGAGAAAGAAGCAAAGGGTGTGTCTCTAACTATTCAGGACCCCTCCCTAAAGTCTCCTGGCTATTTCTTTTTTCTTTTGGTATGTGCACATGTGTGGTATATGCGTGTGTACACACATGTGATAGAGGTACACCATGCAAGCATGTAGAAGCCATAGAAAGATGTCAGGTTCCCTACTCTATCATTCTGACTTGTTCCCTTGAGACAGGGTCTCTCAGTAGACCTGGAGCCAAGTCAGCATGCAGTGAGTGATGTCCATCCTGGGGATTACAACAGTATGTGAGAGCACTTCCAACTTTTATGTGGTTTGGGGGGAATTAGAACCCAGCCCTTCCTGTGTGTGCAGTAAGTGATCTTGCTTGCTTAACCACCTCCCCAGCCCCTCTGCCTTACTTTTACAGAAGAGTCACACTGAACCTGAAGCTCACAAGTTTACTAGACCGGCTAACAGTGAGCCCCTGGGATCCTCCTGTCTTTGCCAGATATGGGATGGAACTCAGGACCTCAGGCTTGCACAGTAAGCTTGCTACCCAGTCCGCTCTCGCTATTTAGCCTGCATTGGCCACCGCTGAGTCACATGACAGTCCAGCAGCAATTGAGGGAGTTCATAGCTATAGACAGAGGGCACTGTTCCAGCCTCTGCCACAATCCATCTTCTACCAGCCATGGAAAAGATCCCAGCATCTGCTGAGCCACCCTCCTCGCTGGCCTCACCCTCCCTGCTCAGCCTGGATGGCATCACTCATCCAGGTGACACCATGACCCACCTAGAGACCACTCCTTCATTAATGCTAAGACCTACCTTCTGCTATCCAGCCAGGGAGCTGAAGAAAAGCCCCTCCCCATGGTATCAGCCAGATTCTAGTCTTGTCATTGGGCAAGAGCTTAACAGGTATCTGACTCCAAGTCCCATCCCTATAGCACTGAAATCTTCCTCTCCCAACTGATAAAGGGCACAGGGTAGGAAGGAACCTCAGAGGGACCCAACTGAGATAAAAACAAGGAACAGTGTCTTAGGTAGGACTTTACTGCTGTGAACAGACACCGTCACCAAGGCAACTCTTATACAGACAACATTTAATTGGGGCTGGCTTACAGGTTCAGAAGTTCAGTCCTTTATCATCAAGGCAGGAGCATGGCAGCATCCAGGCAGGCATGGTGCAGGAGGAGCTGAGAGTTCTACATCTTCATCTGAAGGCCACTAGGAGAAGACTGGCTCCCATATTGTTAGGAGGAGGGGTCTCACTGCCCACTCCCACAGTGACACATTCCCACAAGGCCACACCTCCTAATAGTGCCACTCCCTGGGTCAAGCATATTCAAACCACTGCGGTCTTGTGGCTAGTTACCAGGACTCAGCCAACACCTACTCTTCACTGGGGACACTCTATCCGCCAATACCAAAGCTAAAAGATGTTGTCTTCTGTTGCTCCTTCTCAGCCTCACTTCCAGACCATCCCCCCCCCCCATAGTCCTCACCTCCTCCCTGGGTCCCTGATCTACAGATGTGCATTTTCCCATGATGCATTGGAAGCCACCAGCTCCCCTGTCTATTCCAGCACCACTGACAGCATCAACAGCAGCCCAGACAGTTCCACTCAGGTCCCTTCAGATCCCTTCTGTGACCATCTCTGCAGACAGTGTTACCAGCACCTGGGATTCCTCGGGGATAAGACAAGGACAGAGCTGGTCACCTTATCCCCACCCTGCTCTTCCCTGGAGAAGCCTGTTCTTCTGGGCTGAAGCCAGTCCTGATTTGAGATCTATGCTAGTGCATCAGGATCAGTGTTCCAGATCATAGCTTTGCCATGCAGGCTGTGTGATTCATTCAGACTGGCAGAGCCTGAAAATGACCTGACTTTCACAAGAGAGCTTCTAGGGGAGGGAGGAGGAAAAGAAAGACAAGTGGCCATTTCAGATACAGTTGCGCACAGTAGGCCTGATGACATTTCCATTGACGATGGACCACCAATGCCACAGCCGGCTGACCTTGAAGCTGCCTTGGCATGTATAAGTACCTCTTCTGGTGATCGCAGAAGGAGGAGACTTCCTCACTCAAGATGAATTTCTCAGAATGAAGGAATCCCCTCCTTAAGCAGCACCTGAGAGGGAGGCAAAGTACAGGTGATGCTGGGAGCAATCCATCCTTGAAGTCTCAAGAGGTTTGCTACCCAAGTAGGTTCCAAACATAAGCCACATCCTTGTGCATGCCTAAAATGATCCCTCTTTTCCGGTAGACGATCTGATGTCTATTGACACCTCCAGATGTGGCCCAGAAATCATGCCTAACATGCCTGACAGAGATCCACACAGGAAATGTGTGGAGACTGATAGTGTGGTCATGATGCCATGAGACCAGAGGCATCCACAGGAGCAATGGGTAAGTGGGAAAGAACAAGAGTAGTCGAAGGAATAGGGAGTTACCCCTGTTCCCTACCTGGGGCAATCCAAAGGTGTGTGTGTGTGTGTGTGTGTGTGTGTGTGTGTGTGTATAAGTGCACGCACACACACCTGCAAACGTATGTATGCATACATGCTGTGAGTTAGACAACATGCTTGCACTAAACAACTCTAGGTGGGAAAGCGAGCCACTGCTTAGGATAGGCCTGTACTATATTCACCATGGTATCCTGGGAGGACAGCTAGAAGCCCTGTTTCATAGGAACATAGCATCTCCTGTTGAAGATAAAACTAAAACTCCAATGTAAAGGGAGGTCCCCTTCGTGTGACCTCTTATCAACCACGATCTCTGTAACCTTGTCTTACAGCCTTGTGCAAACCTCAGGTCCTGTGGCCCAAAGGAGCTGTGGGCTGCAGAGGCCAGGGAGCAAAGTATTTTGTCCATGATTACAACATGATCAATGGCAAGGTGACCTAATGCAGGTCTCCTTACTGCCTTTCCAGAACATGCTCCAGAGCATGCTCCAGAGCACATTCCAGAATGTGCTCTTAGGGACAGCCAGGAGAGCTATGCAAAGCCCATGACAATTTACAATGCCCACTGCCCCCACCCCGCCCCTGTAAGAAACGTGTAGGGCAGGATGGTCTGTTTGTTCTTTTCTCAGATGGGTTTCGCCAAGATCTCTGATCTTTCTCAGAAGACAGGCTAGGCGTCACCTCAAGGAAAGGACGTGTGATATTTGCAGAACACCTGTGAGAAGCTCTTTCTAGAAGCCCCGCTTCCCTTCTGTTCTGTGTTGGTGTTTTTATTAAAGAACTGAAAATTTAAATGTCCATTTGAGAAGGGTTTACCTAGCTGTCTTCGAGGCCTACATGTCTGCTTGGGGGAAGCAGAAATCAAGTTGGAAATCCACTCCACTTTGGAATGATATCCCTTCCCAAGTTTGTGAGGTATGGCTCCAGGACCTGGTGACTAGAGACTCCCTTTGTACCCTGAACAGCAAAGATGCTATGTGGGGCAGTGGGCAGGGACAAAGCAGAGTCTGGAGATATAATGCATACAGACAGTGGGATAATCCTCCTCTGCCCTTGTCTGTGATACCCAGTCATGTCTGTCTCCGCACTACAAGAATCTAAATTGGCTCAGACTGAGAGGAGAAAGACAGAGTGTCTTCCCAGTTCTGGTCACATGTACAACTGGACAGCATCTATCAATGGAGCATCCAGATATCAATGGGGTATCTAGATATACTCCCCAGAATCACAAGGCTAAGCTGGGCCTATGGGGGCCAGAAGCTCTGGGGTGGTACAAAGACCCCAGCAGGCGGTGGGCCACTGGTAAGGATTCGCAGGAAGTGTGAGATGTGGGATCTCCTGCCCTGTCTGAGCTTTGGCTACCTGAAGCTTCCAAGCAGTGTTTGCACAATGGGCCCACATAACAACCAGACAAGAGGCTCTTGCCATTACTACATGTGTGAAGGGACACAGCAAGAGTCATCCCAGCTGCAATGTAAACACAGAATAAACCTAGTGACATCTGGGGGACAAACAAAAATTAGCTATATTGTAACCCCAGCTTCTTGGCCTCCTAATATTAAGGACTCTTCAGGTGCACAGCCAGAAAAGTGTGGCTCCCTTACCATTGACAGTAGAACTATAAGTCCAGATGTCCTTGTCCCTGGATGGTGGCAATGGCAGGTTTCCCTGAGCAGGGACTGAAGGAATGGCAGCTCAGGACTGAGGGATCCCATTTAAGATGTAAGATTCTTGTTCTTAACAAGTGCAGGGGGCACATGGGCACACAAAGGAACAAGAAAAGCCTCAGGCACCATGAGAGGGAGGCAGCCTGGTATCCTCTTAGTAGTGTAGACAGGGTCCCCAACTGCAGTTGGAAGGGGCAGCACTGACTTTATTTCAGATGGATGAGGCAGGTGGAGAATATGGCATGGTGGTGAGGAATACTGGCTCAATACTGCCAGCAAACTCAGAATTTGCAACAACAGCTGAACGTGAGATATTTTTATGTATTTAACGGGGGCGGGTGGCTGAGGCAAGGTCTCAATCTATACCTTAGGCTCAATTTAAACTTGGAGCAATCCTACTGTCTCAGCCTCCCATGTGATGGGATTTCAGGTCCATCCACCACCCCAGCTTGAAGATCAGGATTTAAGGAGTTCGAAATCCTCCCACCTAAAAGATTAGCCACTGATTCTAACTTAAATGCGCAATCAACCACTGTCAGCTCACCCAACAGAGAACACACTGCTGGATGTCACGGTTGGGTAAGCGGGGAGTGCATTCTGAGGAAAGGAGGAGCTGAAGTGGAAACTTCTAGTTTCATTGGAAAGTCAGTTATGCCAAATGACGTTTTGCTGGGGCACACAGGTTAAAGGATATCTTGCTGAAGCAGACATGTGAAAGAGTGTTTATCTGAAGCAGACACGGGTGGAAGGATGTTTTGATATAGCAGACATGGGAAAGGACCCGGGATGACAGAGTATAAATATGACCCCACAGACTGAGAGAGAAGCACTTAGCATTGGTTTGGTTTGCTCCACCTCACTATTCTTTGCTAACAACACACATGTATTGGTTCACCTTACATAGCATTGCTGAGCTCAAGTTGTGGAAATGCCATCATTAAGAGACTCACCCAAGAACTGCTTGTGAGGTTCCTTCAGCAGCTCACCACTTCTGAGGCCTCAGGCCAGTTGGTGAGCCTAGCGGTTTCCTCAGGATTGAAGTGCAGCTTCTGGTTTATGTGTGGTCTCTGCCTGCTTAGAGGACTGGACCTTAGCTGCTGATTCGTATTTGGTGTTTGCTACGGGACTGAACTGCTGCCAAGGAAGATTGAACTCACCCTCAAAGAACTATTGCTGAACAGGTCCACTTCCTCCATAACTTTTCTTCTCCTCTGCTGGGTGCTGGGCTAGAGGAAAGGTTGAACCCTTATTTAGAGTAGGCTGCAAAAAAACGTATGCCTACATGGAGATGACATGGGACCCTCTAGAGAGGGCCTTTCTTCTCAGCTGCAGTCCCCCAACGTTTATTTTATGACATCCTACTTGCTGTTTCCATGGCAAACTTGTAAACCTTTCCTGAAGGTGTCTCCCAGGTTGGGGGAGTCTCCTAGGTTGGGAATATCTCCTGGCTTAGGGATATCTGGAGGGTTGAAGGTGTCTCTTTCTTTAGGAGACTTGGTCTCTATGCAGGTTAGACTTTATTGTCAACTTGACACACCTGGGAAGAGTATGAGCCTCTACTGCCCATATCTGTAGCCATATCGGAGAGGAATTAGCTTGACTGGTGATGGATATGGGAAGACGAAGCTTACTGTGGGTGGCACCATTGCTTAGTCTCATGGTTCTGGGCTATGTAAGGAAGCTATCTCAGCATGAGCTTGAGAGTGACTGGGTAAGCAGTCTTCCTCTATGATTTCTGCTTTGACTTCTTGCCCTGACTTCCCTCAGTGATAGATTGTGACCTGGAAGTATAAGCCAAATAAAGCAAGTTTCTTCCCAAGCTACTTTTGGTCAGAATGTTCTATTATAGCAACAGAAAGTAAACCAGGATAGATACCAACCTGCAAGCCACAATCCCAGCCTCTCATTTCCCAGCCTCTCTTACAGCTAGCAGAGACCAGGTTTCTCAATCAGAAAACACTCCCTCCAAAATGCCTGAGGCAGCTCTCCCAAGTAATTAACACCTCACCTGTTGGGTAGTTGACACTCAGTAAGGACATGTAAGAGCTATAGTACAGCTCTCTCCCCATACCACTCTTAGTGGGGACAGTTTCTAAATGTGAACCCCACAGAGCTCCCAGTTTCCCTGTGGCCTGCTAACTATTCCAGTTCTCCCTCCCTAAACAACACCCCCTCCCCTGGAGAGTCTGTACTACCTTCCTTCATTTTTAAAAGTAAGTCTCTATGTAGCCTGATATGGTCTTGAACTTACTGTGCAACAGAAGATGGTTTTGACCTCAGGATGCTCTTTGTCTCTACCTCTTGAGTGCTGGGATTGAAGGCCTTCACCGCTGTCCTCAGCTTATGCAGTGCTATAAACATAACCAGGACTTTGTGCATTTTAGGCACATACTTTCCCAACTGATTTGTATCCCCAGTCCATTTGTTTGTTTGTTTTGCAGGGAATGGAGAGAGGGGAAACAAAATCTCACGTATCCCAGGTTGGCCTTACACTTGATTTGTATGTAGCCTGATAGCTTTCTTTTTTTTTTTTTTAATGACTTTTAAAACGATTTCTTTATTTTATGTATATGAATACACTGTCGCTGTCTTCAGACACACCAGAAGAGGGCATCAGATCACATTACAGATGGTTGTGAGCCACCATGTGGTTGCTGGGATTTGAACTCAGGACCACTGGGAGAGCAGTCAGTGCTCTTAATTGATAGCCATCTCTCCAGCCCCTAGCCTGATTTCTTGCCCCAGCCTACCCAGTACTAGGATCACAGGTGTGGGCTACCACACCTAACATTGCCTGCTCCTCTTAATGAAGAATGACTCTCATACCTTTTCACTGTCTTCATCTGGAAGAGTCAACACCATAAGTGTAAGACTGTCAGCCCCTAACAAGAGATGTTCTCAAGCAGGGAGAGTACAGCAGAGAGAAGAGGTCCTAAGACAGTCACTCCACCATGCACAAGGGTTCATGGTCTTTCCTTGCAGCCCACCCTAAATGCCTTTCTCTGCCTCTTCAGTCAGACTTATCCAAACTCAGCCCAGAGGCTACAGCAAACCTAACTATTCTGTTCTCACAGAGATCACTCCTCTGAGTATGATTATCTGGGAATGCACTGGTGATGCAAATTCCCTGGGGCTTGAGAGGTGGGTCAGTGATTAAGAATGCTTGCTGAGCAATCATGAGGAACAGAGTTTGATGAGCTCAGCATTGTGAAGACACCTGGAAGTCCAGTACAGAGGAATCCGATGCTCTGCATACACACTCCAATGCACACTCACACAGCGGGGGGTGGGGGGGAGGTGACAGATGAATAGGTGGATGGATAGATGCACAGATGGATAGATAACCAAATCTTTAAAATAAGAAGTGCAAGTTCACAGACCCACTGCATTCATCTATTTGAATGAGCTCTCCAACAGATTCTGGTGCCCACTCATGTTAAAAGTCGCTGCTCTAGGAAACAGCTCCTGCCGCTCCCAGTCTGGCTGTGACACCCTCAGCCCCACTGTCCAGCATCTTGTCTGCATGCGTGCCTAGTGCTAACTCCTGAACCTCTCCTGTCTCACTTCCCTCCTGCCCCTTCACGAGCAGCATCTGAGGTCAGACCTGTCAGTATGTCCAACTTGAATTATCATGGCTTTCCATCAGCTCTCCATGAACTCTGGTCTCAGACCTGCCCTTTGTCAGCTTCTAGACTGACCCATCTAAAGTACAGATGGGCAGCAACCCTCTCCTGCTACTATGGTTTGGGTCCAGACTGTCCCTCCAAAGCCCATGGAGAAAACTTGGTCGCCATCTTGGTGATATTGGAAACATGCCCTTGGCGGGTACTAAAAAGATCCCTGAACCATTCATCATTCTCTCCCACTCTTGCTTCCTGATCATGAGATGAGGAGTCTGGCTTAGCTGAACAGTGCAATCAGAAAGTGCAGTCATGGGCCCAAAACAAGAGGGCCAGGCTCCATGGACTGACTCAAAACCATGGAGTCATAAAGAGAAACCTTTCCTCTTTATAACTTGACTATCTTGGTATGTGTTCCAGGAACAAATAACTGACTGATACAGCTGCTTCCAGAAAAGCCTAGAATGTATCTCCCAGGTCAGTGCTTCAGGGCCTTCAGGGCCATAAACAAGCAAGAAGTAAGGAACAAGGGACCATTTAAAGGTGTAGGGAATCCTGAAGGAGATTAGAGCGGACAGCTCTAATTAGAGTTGTCAACAAGGAGAGTGACAACCAAGGACACAGTTTCTCTTGTCACCTGCCTGCCTGTCTCTACCGTCCCTGGCAGCCTAATGCTTCTATCACACAGAGCCAGTTGAGACAAGCAAGATATGCTGGTAATTGAAATGATTTCACCAGCCAGTCATTAGCACTGATTGTTTTCAGCCAACCCTAATCTAAGGGTTTAGTGCATGCCGAGTTATTTAATCTTCTCAACACCCTGTGTACTCAGAGAGAATTCTCCTAATTGCTTGCTCTTGCATGAGAGGCGCAGAAACTTACCCGTCTCACAATCCCAAAACATCACAGCTCAGATTACAACTCAGCCATGTCACAAGAGAGCTCTGCTCTTTTTTTCGTCTATGTACAATTATTTATTTATTCTGAGAGGGGAGCATGCCACTAGTGTGGTGTGTCACAGCACACATGTGGAAATCATAGGACAACTTGTGAGAGTCCGTTCTCTCCTTCCGACCCTGCCTAGGTCTCTGAAATAAACTCAGGTTGTCTAGGTTGGCAGCAAGCCTTCTTACCCACGGAGCCATGTTGACAGCCTAAGCCTGACACTCTCTCCCTCCCTCTCCTTCTCTCCCACTCTCTTTCTCTCTGTTAACAGTGTCTCACTGTGTAACCCTGGTTGGCCTGCTGCAACTCATTGTGTAGGCCAGGCTGGCGATGAACTCAGAGATCCACCTGCTTCTGCCTCCTGAGTGCTGGGATGTGTCACCAAGCCTTTGTATCAAGCCAAACTCTTAATCCCTGGGCGATGTTTGCCTCACAAGCTTGTTTGTGACTGTGACTGATGGAACCAAGTCATGACGATTTAGTTTAAGGATCTGTGTTAGCCTTGTTTTTGATTCTAGAACCAAGCAACACTTTCATAAAACGGGAATAAGTGTTCCAGAAAGTTTATTCCCAAACCTGGCTTGTGGAGTGACATGTGACCAGGCTCCTCTAATCACAGCCCTTGACTCCCTATCTCTGTTTGGAAGTGAGGTGGATTCGGGAGGAGAGGCCCAGAGGCTGATAAAGGGTGGTTGCTACAGTCCCTCCTCCTTTGCTGTTTCTCTGAGCCCTCAAGCCTGAACCCTAAATGCCTTTTAGAGATCCCAGAAACTACCTGACTCTCTTTTGCTGATGACAAAAGCTGGCTTGGCTTCTGTACTTTGCAGCTCAAATTCCTGATGGTGTAGTTACCTCAACCAAGCTGAGGGAACACTCAGTAAGTACAGATTGAAAGACTATGGTGAGGAAGAAAAAAAAAAACTGGCATCCTGTGATGGTGCAGCCAGAGCATGCCCACTTCCAGCTTTCTCTCTCCTGGGGTCTTAGAATCAGGTTGACGTCATCATGTGGCATGCCCTGGTGCTTACGGGTATCTAAGGTACTAACTTCGTTCTGCAGGACTGGTGATGGGAAGAGAAGGGGAAGGCCTTGCCTGTGAGTCCCCTGCACACCCTGCAGGCTAGCCCTCCAAGCACTTGCTGCTTTGGGCAGCTGGCTAATAAAGTTCAGGCCACAAACCTCACAGAGGGAGCAGCGCCTGGCTGGTTTCGCTTTCAGGGTGACTGGAAGGCATCTTGAGAGGCCCATCTTGCAGAGAAGGTTGGGGTCCTTTCCTCACAGTCTGCTTACTCAACCTTACTCCCCAGGGTTGGGGGCACACTCTTTACCCCCATAGTATGTCTCTACTTTAGGCCACAAGCCAGGGCGCCGAGAGGAGTTAGGGGCCATGAGGGCCGAAGCCATCTCATTGGCTGACTCCACGTCTCTTTGTCTTATTTCTTCCCTATTCTGCCAGCTTTCAAACCACAAAAATGTCCAACCCAACACAGGTAGATGAGTGGGCTCCCTCCCAGGATCCTCCCTGCCTCTTCAGCCCCGCCCCTGGCACATGTCAGAGCTGGGTCCTAGCAAGGCCACCAACTCACCAGACCCAGGTCTATCATCTTACTAGGCCCATGTTAGTTCCACTAGGCCATGTTCCTCAATTCACTAAGTCCAGATCAAGTTTACTAAGTCAAGCTCACCAGGTCCTGACCCCTCATATCACTAGGCCCAGGTTAAGCTCAACAGGCCCTGGTCCCTCATAGCACTAAGCCCCAGTCCCTTTCCTGGGACAATCACAGTTGTGAAGCCACAGACCACAGGAACAGGTGGTGGTTGATCTGAGTGAAATAGAACAAGCCAGAAGGATGTGAGTGGCACACACACTCCGGAGGACAGAGGCCCACACCTCAGAAAACAGGCTCTTGAACAATGAACGAAGCCCTAAGAGATCCATGCACACTGAAATCCATTTCCTGGCCTAGATCCCAGAGTCAGACTGGTTAAGTGTGAATCAGGAATCACCTCCCTGGTAGAGCAGGAGAACTTCCTCAGTCAGTTCTCCTATAAATCCCAAACTGCAGGGACGACTGGTGGAAAGCAGAGGCCCATGAGCTATGAGCCATGCCAACAAAGCCTGGACCCAAGATGCTCTTCCTGCTCCCCCTCCCCTTACCTTACAGGAGGCCAGTTCAGGTTGGTTAATCCCAAGTCACTTTCCAGTAAAGACATCCTCTGACTGGCAAAGTCCACCCTGGGCTTTGTGCAACCCTCAAGTCCAAGATGGACTCTGTGTGTTTTGTACCTCACTCCCTGAGCCCCCACCTCTTAGGAAAAAGCTCAGCAGGATCAGGACTGTGCAGAAGTGCACCTCCACTGATATATGGGCTTGAACCGAGGAACCCAAGACTTTGATCTCAGGGACCTTCCAGATCTCAGGGTTGAACTAAACTGACCTGTTCAGCTCAGGTTGAACAGAAGGTGCTAGCTAGACCCCAGGCTACTTGTGATCCCCTTGTTGGTCGAGTTTGCTGCAGGCAGCTCACTCATGATGCTGGGCATGATCCTAGAAAAATGACTCCCACTGAGCTCAGGTACCATGAAGCAGTATGAACCCAGGAGCCCGGGACCACCAGACTCAAGTTTTTCTCCCAGGGATAACCTGCCACAAGTCTGGGCTGTCACCCAAGTCACGGAAAAGCCTATGACAGGTGACATTACTCATGTAGATAGAACTGGAATGCACTGATCCACACACAGTCTAGTATGAGGGGCTCTTTCTGCAACACTAGCCCTCCTACCTCATAAATATAAGGTGTCAGAGACCAAGCTGGACCAAGATTGGGTCAACACACCCAAGGGCCAGAGGAGGGGCCGAGGTAAACTGGCCTTGGCGCTCCGTTGGGGAGGATGTGGCCAAGGCTTCAGTCCTGTGGTTTGAGCCTGGCAGCCTGGCTGAAGCCACCTGCACCTTTCGTGCAGGAAGCAGGGGGTGGCAGGTGTAAAGGGGCAAGAGAATGGGTGGGGGTGGAGAGGCTGGGAGGTCTGTGGTTTGGGCTTTGAGGCTCACCCAGCTAGCATGGTCACTTGAGAAAGTTAGCCCTCACTGCCAGGTCCTCTTCATGGGTCTCTCTCAGCTCTCTTCTGTCTGATGCCTATCCCACCTCAAGGCCTAGAATGTAGACTCACCCAGAGTCTCAGAACAGTCACCTCAAAGACACAAGAGAAGCTGTATTGCTGACCCAAGCAGAGCACTGAGACAGATGTAAGGGCAGAATGCCCCCACCAGAATGTTTTAGAAACTGTAACCTCCCCAGGTAATGCTGAACACCTCCTCCATCCTTGACATTAGTTCCTAACTGTATCATGTGTTCATGCCTAGAGCATGTCAGAGTCTCAGGCCCCACCCAGACCTACTGGGTTAGAATCCATTACTTAGTGAGACTCTGAGTTGATCCATATATACACAGAAACTCAATTTAGTTCTGACAACAACCTTGCAGATAGCTCTTCTCATGCTGCTCCTCTGACGAGGGAACAAAGGCAGAGAGAGGCTAAATCACCAGCCTAAAGCTCCATAAATAGGAAGTGTCAGGGCTGGAATTAAACCAGGGCTTTCCGGCTTAAAACACACAATCTTCTCTTCTGAGTCACCTCACCTTTGGAACAAGAAAACCAATGGATACTTGAGGTACCACTGGCCATGTTGGATCTGACCAGGCTGCATAGCCCTGACTTTGCAAAGCTGTCTATGGCCTTCCCACTGTTTCTCTAGCCCCAGCTTATCAAGCGAGTGTCTGATAGGACAGATTATATTCATTAGTGACTAAATCACCAATAATGCATCACATTAAAGAAAGAATGAAGTGCACTTCTCCTTGGAGTTGTTAAACAGAGAGTGAATCTAGGTTTAAGATCCGCTTCAGGCTTCCTGTGTCGTCCATGCTGTCTGTCTCCTGTTGGCTGAGTCTGAATCTATGCCTGCTTGAAGGCTGTCTTGCGAATCTATTTGTTCCTTTGTGTCTGTTCCTATATGTTTTTCATGTGCAACTTGGTCATCTTTGTGTTCTGTGTGTCTGTTGTGTGACTGTCCCTCACAAAAGACTTTGCTCTGCATTATTGAATAGCACAGAAGGCATCACGTGGAAAAGGAACGGGACACTCTACAGAAATCTTTAGCAGTAACTACAAGGGATTGAAGTCTCTGGCTCCAACTGATCCCAACTGACCCAGACAACAGACACTGCTACAAACCTCACTGTGTACCAACTACTATCCGTAAACAGATGCTTTCAGCCTTTGTGGTAGATTGTAGAAGGCTCCTCTCAATGTCTGTATTTACTGCTTTGAGCAAAAGATAGGCATGCATTGTTCTGGGTCGGGGGCATGAAAGAGAAGATAACGTAAAGTCACAGTTATACATTAGCTTAGGTTACAGAAGCTGATTACGTGGGAAATCCGAGGCAAGTCAGGTTGGCTGCTTCTCAGTTCTCTTAGAGGCAGGTTAAACAAACACACACAGTAGGCTAGCAGTTGTAAGTCTTAAGTGATCTCAAGGTGTATGGCTAACCCTGACTATGAGGTCCAGCAAAAGCTCCAGTCTCTTAGTATGTAAGAGATATTTTCATAATTCTGCCTTGCCATTTGAATTTTACTTTTCCTGGGCACTGAAAGAAAATCTGCCTTCAGTCAATGGCAAACCAGTCATTAAGCTTCTAATCTGAGACTAAAGGGTCACAGGAGGCCACCCCACCAGCTAGAAGTCCTGAATCCACTTGTGGGGAGAGACAGCAGATATATCATCAAATGGCTACACTTGGAGTTTATATGTCCCCAAAAGAGGATGCCTGGCTCATAGAGAGTCAGGGAGAGCAGCCTCGGCTGGAGAAGGGTCAGAAAGGCAGCGCAACACAGTAGGCAAGTCTGACTGGCTAAAGCTGATGCCTGGGGCTTCCTTCTTTCTCAAGTCCAGCCCTGACCCAGCCCCCCCACCTTCCCCAGAATGACCACGCTGCTATGAGGAACTGATGGTGTGTGTGTGTGTGTGTGTGTGTGTGTGTGTGTGTGTGTGTGTGTG